>JAWWEP010020635.1:0-16728 GCA_035582995.1 Sycophila quercilanae | reverse complement strand
TCTGGCTTTCTTCATATTTTCATATAAGAAATCAGCCCTCAAAGTTTCAACAAATTCCGTGATCCGGAGGTCAGGTAATCTCCTAGTAAGTAAATTCTTAAAAATCATTAAAAAACTTTGTTTAAATCCTTTCAATCGGCGATTGGATCCCGTTGATTTTTGTTGCAAGAGATTCATTAATTTAATTAAAAACGACCAACAACGCATTTTTACATTCACCGCATATTTGCGCCGAAGAATGCGCGCGAGAGCGTTGAATTATTTATCCCGTGGCCCGCTCGGGAATACACCGTTCGCTATGCAAAATACGAGCGTAATGATTTTAACGTCGACGTTTACCCGTCAGAATCATCGCGCGGTAAATTCCACCGCCGAGAGCGAAACAAAGGAAATATTTTTTCTCTTTTCCTTTTTCAAAAAAAAAAAAAAACTGACCGCTGTCAAAATAGAAAGAAAGAAAGAAAAAAGAATTACACCCACGCGCGACGCTCGCACAAAGGAGTATAGCCAGCAGCTCGGCGACTCGTATTTCATTTTTAAAACGCGCAGGCCACGACGGCGAAGGAGGAGAGGAAAAAAGTCGAGGTCTGTTTTGAAGGAATTAAAGGACCCGCAGCGGCGCGCGGAGCACACTCGGCTCCGCGGGCGGCTTCGTCGTCGTCGTCTCTCTCCCGGTTTATATGCCTGGCTCGCCGCACGAAAGTTCGAGAAGGGACGCGGAAGCACGGCAACGCCGCCGCCTCGGCGAGCCCCCCGCGCAGTCCCGGGTCGACGACGAGTTGTGGGTGCCGCTGCCGTGTACACGCCACGTGCTAACTAGTTCCGCGCTGCGCCGCCGGACTTGCCTCGCCGAGGCAACAAAGTGTCGACGAGCGCGAAATTTACTCGGCCAAGTGTGCTGCGCGTGGGAGTAGTGTACACAATGCCGGGCTCTGTTTGCTCCTACTTGTCACCGAGCGCCGAGCTTCTTCCTCTCAGATTGTCAAAGTTTCTTTTACAGATATCGCTCCGATTTTCAGCTCGAATCAGATGCTGCTCATAAAGAGTGGCTTACGTCGCAGGGGGATGACAGGAGGGAACTTTTTTTTTCTTTTGGAGCAGGAGCAGCCAGGAATGCTAATGCCGTGTACAATTATTAAAAGCAGCCGAACGTGCACAGCCAAGCCGGCGAACTTCGTTAGCATAATGTAAAACTTTTAATTCTCAATCCTATTACGAGCGAGAAAATTGAAGACTTCAGTTTCGTTGTGTACGTCTGTCGCCTTGTTCTGCTGTACAGGAAAAAAAAAAAAGTTGCTCAAGTTTACAGATGAATCCGGGAGCGCGCGTAGCATTAAGATGATGAAGGCGAAGAAAACAGAAGTAGGAAATAACAAATTTAACGAATAAGCGAGAATAGAAACTTGGGAGCTCGTCAATTAAGTCGTTTTTAAAAATAAGAAGTTTTAAAGCTCGAAAGAAGAGCGGAGAGCTCGCACCTCGCGAGGCCCGCTCGCGACTAAGAAACGAGCGAACTTGGGCTCTTTGTGCCCGGGGAGACGCGCACAAAGGGAAACCGCATGTGCGAAATACCCGAAGGAGCCGCGCGCGTCGCGAAAAATTACACGTTGCGTTTCCGCGGTATACTTCTTTGCGCGATGACGTTGCGAAACGCGGCAGCCGCTGGCGCCCTTTCATCCCCCTTCAACTCTCTCTCTCTTTTTTTTCTTTTTCTCCTCCTTTCTCCGTTTTGACAGCCCCTCGTCAGGCGCACTGCCCGTTCTCAGGGATGTATTTTTTTTCTTACATTTGTTATTACGCAAGCGTTTTGTTATTACGACTGATGGCGAGGGAAAGTTGGCGAGTTTTGGTGGAAAAATTCGAGGTGGTACAAACTGGCGAGCTTACTTTGCAAAATTAAAATTTCATCGTCTTTACGCTTCTTTTTTTTCTATAATAGATATCATTTCTTGGAAGCACGAAAGTTGGTAAGAAGTTTCTTGCATAGATTTTTTTATTCTATATCTGGATGTCGGTGGAACTCAATTTTTTATGATGCCGAGCTGCATTAATAATAATTTTAGCTCGACGCTCTTACTCTTGCTATTAAATTCACTTTGCAGTACAGGAAGGTTGACGATATCGATTGCTCGAATAATGAATATTCATCTGCTTATTAATTTTCTAATTTTCGTCGCCTCGATAAATTTTAATTCAACTGTCAATCACTTATTACCTCTTCCGTTAATTCCGTAATTTCAATTTACCTTGTAATTACGCGAATTCGAACTGTATACTATAATCAAGCCCCACAGTAGCTATAAAATCCAACGACGAACAGGAAGCAGAGTTCAGTTACTCCGCAGCAAAGTCCGGCAAACTAAAAAGCCGAAATCTTCCGGAGGAAAACAAAAATAAAACCACGGAGTGCTTCCTCTTTTGGGGGGCTATCGGTCGCGATTTTTCCCTCTCGTATCGGAAGTGCTCGCGGTGAGTTTGCAAGGTGCCGGTCGTACCTGGCGCGGCCGCACCTCCAGATTGCCTTCCGCAGGTGGTGGTGGCTCTGCCAACACGCCCTCCCGGTTCTCCTTTTGTTCGGTACGACGCACTTTCTCGCGTGTAATTACAACTTTTTTTTTCTCTCACCGCTTTTTCGCGGGCCACTGTGTACTCGTCGCGAGGTTCCAGCCGACATACTTCCTCGTTTCGTCGGTCGGAAAAATGGTGAGGCTACCCGCAGAATCCTGTGGATGTGGCTTTATATGTGGGAAACCATTTTTACAATGATCGTTTTTAATTGTTCCCTGGAATTATCGCTTCTATATAAAATATTACGTCGACGACTGTCTTCCTCGCTCGTAATTAAAAATTTATTATAACATTTTTATTAAGAATTGGGAATATCATTAATTATTAATGAAGAATAAATAAGATGAGTGAAGGAAGATAAATAGAAAAGACATAAGAAATTTGGAGATTAAAAATTTGCACGTTAAAATGTTCTCGTCAGAACTCGTAGCGCACGAAACAATCCGTTGACAATTCCAGCTCATTGCCCTTTCCTTGCGAGCGACATCGATCCGCGCCATAAATATTCAAGTGTCAATTCGTCGCGCCGCAGTTTCCCACCGACTCTACCTCCTCTGGTCTCCCCTTTTCGCCCCCTTCGCCGGGAGACGCTCCAGCGTCAGACTTTTTCTCAATCACGACGCTCCTTTGTCCGGCTTCTCGGCTCCACCGGGGAAGAAGGCGGCCCGCAAGTCCTTTTTCCGCTGCCGAGGAGAAAGCTCCGAGGCGAAGGGACAGCGATACTCTGCCTCGCGCCCCACGTTCGTTTTTCATCTTTCGGCGAAAATTCTTCTCTCCCCCCTTGTACAATCGACATCGTTTCATTTTTAGTCTCGCCTTCGGGAAGGAGTCGGCGCGAAAGTCAAAGGGCGTCACCCTTTTACATTTCTGGTCACATTTCATTTTCTAGAATTTTTTAAAGCGTCGTTCGCATTAAAAAATTAAATTTTTTGCCCAGCGGGGCTAAAATGCCACTTTTACTCCCGCCGTCGCTTCGAAAAAGTCACATTTTCACCCTCGCTAGACAAAAAAATTACGTATGGACCATGCGGGAGTTAAGTAAAGAATGCCTCAGATCGCATGATTGACGCCCTCGCCTTCGACTTGGGCGGTCAATTACATGCGATCTAGGACATTCTTTACTTTTACTCCCTTGGTGCATAAATAACTATTGTTTTTCCAATAGAAAAATAATATATATTCATAGCATCTGTTAAGAGTCATTGAACCTGTCTATTCAAAATATCCGTATCTTCATTTCTACAAGTGATATAATTTCTCATTTTTAAAAAATGAAATTTGCAAACAAAAAGCTCCGGGCTTTTACAAAATAGGTTAATGAACTCGCACACAAAAGGACAAAACTCGTTTGCTGAGCTTTGACGATGGAAATGCGTCAGTCGCGCTCGCCGAAAAAGAAGGGAATTCACATCAAAGCCCACTCGGTGAAATACACGGGAATGAGAAAAGTTGTGCGAGGAGCACTTGAGATCGAGGTACTCTTTCATTTAAAGCATCACATTCCCCTTGTAGATCAATAAAAATGAATAAGTCGATATTAATTAGTGCGCGCTCGAGTTCGGTAATATTAAAGCGAACGCGTGTGCAGCTAAAAGGACCTCCAATTAACCTTAGCATTTTGTGTCGCACTGCGGTTACACCGCCTCTTCACAGATTTCTTTAGCCTTTTTCTCTCCTTTGCACCTTTCTCGCTGGTTGCTTTTAAAATGATTGCACGCCCAATGCTCCGCTCGTGCATTCATACTTTTAATTTTATTAAAATTAATAAATTCACTCGGTATATAGATGCAGCAATTACAGTGTGCAAGCCGAGCGAGTCGATTTTTCCCAAGCAATCAAAAAGTAGGGAAAAGCGCGATTGCACGCTTGCGGGTTTCGACTTTGTGCTAATTGGGCAAGTTGGAAGACGCTTACTCCGCTTTATCGGACCCTCGGTAAAGGTTAACGCACAGATGGGAAAGTGGGGGGTCGCCAAGGGCTTGCGGCAAAGTTCGGGCCCCTCGCCTTTAATTAATTAGCATGGCTGCCGTGCACTAATGGCCAGCCGAAGAAAGATTACTCCTCGGTCTCTTCATCTCCAATCCCATGCCCTTTCTCGTGAAATTCGATGAAGTATCTCCTTCGCCCGTGTAAAAACTATAGTCTTTTCCCCGATCGAATTACCAAAATCCGATTTCTGAAATAAATCTCAAGTGTGCGATTTTGATAAACCCTTTAACAAGCCGAAAGAGCCAGAAGATAGAGACAATGAAAAAAAAGTCGAGCAATCAAAAATCCATTAACGCCGGTAAATCAGATTCGCTATCTCGTCGTCGGGGGAATTACGCGGCCGAAACGAGATAATCCCGAGTCATCGGGTAACGATCATTAGGGCGGCGCACGCCTCTCCATCGATTTTGATAAATTAATCGGCGAACGCTGCGGAAGGTGCCGTGCGCACGTGGCCCCTATATATATCGCGTGCGCGCAATTAAAGGCGTACGCGCGGCTAACCAGGCATGCACGGCGCAGCTCGAGAGCCGCGATATATAATGGCCTGACCCGAATCGCGCGCGCGACTAATCGCTCCTTGTTCCTCGGCGCTGCTCCGCGATTTATCGGGGCCTCTCTCGTGAGTCAGATCGTGACTGGCGCGCGAGTGACACAATTTTCGCTCGCCCAGCCCTCTTGTTGCTGCACCTCGTCGGTGATTCTCGATCATCCAGTGCAGGAGAGACATAATACGAGCCATTACTATTTTTTTTTTTTCATCGATTCGCGCGAGTTGTGCACGTTGTAACCTTGGTTTTCACGCGTCGGTTATCTTCAGCGAGTAATGCTCGGCTTGTCTGCGACTGTGTTGCTTCTTAATTCGACGTAATGGAACAATTTGCAGCCGCACTATTCACCACGGTCTATTAATTTCATTAACATTTGCGATCGATTAGAAATTTTCTTTGAGTAAGGCGCATTGTGCATGATTCGCCCTGTAAATCCGAAAATGTGAAAATTCACTTAGAAAATGTGAATAGTGATATTTTGTATGTGAAAATTCGTCCACATATTGAATCAGTGGACGATATTTAACAAAAAATGTTACTATTCCCTCTCTAAATTCGTTGCATTGAAATTCACTGATTTATCAGTGAAATTCAGTGATTTTTAAGTGCGGCTCAGGTATTTTCTGGAAATGACCTGATCCACACTGATAAATCAGTGAATTTCAGGGGATGTATTTTCTAGAGCACATTTTCCAAGTGAATTTTACATTTTCAGATTTAGAGAGCGCCGGCAAATAAAAGATGCGGTAATTAGGCTCACTCGTTGAGTCAGAAGTTCGAGTGCTCTGGCAGCTTAGCTGCGGAGGAAGAGAAAGGACATAAGGAGGGAGCGAAAGAAACGTCCGCCAGATTTTTTTGCGAGCCCCGCGTTGCTGGAATGCCGTCGTTGGTGTTCGACCATTACGCTGGGACCCGAAGCGCATCTTCTCGGAATGCCGCCCCCTTTTTGTGTCCGGCCGTGTTGTAGGTTAGGGTTCGATCTAACCCGAGCTCTTTGTTTCCGTCGCGCCTCTCACACTGTGGCTGCAACGACGACTGATCCTCCGGCGCGAGGCATTTTTCACTATCCGTCCGAGAGACACTCTGAATGCATACTCCAAGGAATGAGACTAATGAAAACGGTCACGAATTTTTTTTTAGTAAAAAATTGTCATTAATTTCATTTAATTATATGTTTTAAAAAGATAATAATAATAATTTCAATTAAATTTGTGTGCAGGATGGTTGAGAATATACCGAGCTCTTTAAATCCTTCATTAAATTAAAAAATCCGATGCTATCAGATGCAAAGTAGCCCTTAATTAAGAAATAGCATTTAAGAATTTAATTCGTGAATTACCGATCAATAAAAAAATACATATAAATTTTAATTAATTTATTCGAAACCTTATTCACCCGCGGAATATAATTATAGCGTGTGAGAGTCACTCGCCGGAGCAGGGCGTAATCAAATTAGCGCATTGTGCATGCGATGAATTTAAATTGTTGTTTACCATGCGTACGAAATCCCTTTAACTCTAATACTACACCTGACCCAAATTCGAATTCGAATAACTGCGAGGCGAAATAAAGAGCAAAACTCGGCGAAGGAGAAGAGCGAAGAGAGAGAAGGGAGAACAAATAAGGTCTGGTACGCGCGACGTTTAAAGGTCCCGGAGCTCGATAACCAGTTGGACCGACTATATAGAACGTGCGCACCTCTCCCTCTCGCTCTTCTTCTGAGAGAACCGCCATTTTTTTTCCTCTCCTTCGCACAAGCCCGAGAGTGCAGATTTTTTGCTTTTAAAGGGATCCGACGCTCTCTCGGCCCTCTCCTTTTCTCTCGAGGACTCGTTTTTCCGCAGGTGTGCCGCGCAGAAACGTAAACAAACGTACCCGTAAGTGCGTTCCCTTGCAAACTGCTCCGCCCTCGGGACTTTATTCGCGCCGCTTTTAAAAAAGAAGGCACTCCGGAGTAATACGAATCTTGTAATTTTATCGAATGAACCCTGCTTTATTTTTCTGCATTCTGCGGAATTAGAAGGTGTTAATTCTCATTCGCTTCTTTTTTGTTTTAAATTCATAATTTAAATAATAATAAATTAAGAGAGCGATCGAGCAAAGAGTGTATATAAAAAGAGCAAAGTGGCAATTTCGGACGCGCGACTATCTGCAGCTCGACAAAGACTTTTTCGAGCGCAAAGCCTCGGCAGAACCTTTTGTCCCTGCGGTCGACGACGCCGCGCAGAAAATAAGAGAAAAGAAAAGAGCCGGGTATCTCCTTACACGCTGGCTAACCAAAATTGACCGCCTCTCGCACTCGACTCTTCTTCTGCATTATTATACCCTCGCCAGAGTTCTCCCCCCTCCCCCCCCCCCGTAAATTTCAGAGCCTGCTCCGAATCAAACTCTTAAAAATACATAACCGAAGTTCAATGCAGAAATTCCCGTTGGACTCGCAGTACGCGCAGACATTTTCGTGTCCGATGCATATCAGCCACGAGTCTGTATATCGTGAGAACCCAGGGCGAGCTCGCGATATCGTCGAATCTGACGGATTAACGCGTGTGCCGATTGGGATAGTTAATTGCACGCGCACGCGTGTGGTGAAAAATGGCCTCGGCCCCGATCGAATCGCCGATATCGGCCCGATTGCCCAAAGGGTTGATTGATTCGCGCTCGCTTTATTTTAATGGCCGAATCTATCCGCGGCTAATATATATAGATAAAAAAAAGCTCCCGGCCCCGAGGCCGACGGTATATCCCGTATAATCGACGAGAGTTAATTGAAAACCTTCGAATTGAAAAAGCCCCCGATGATTCGACGGTAGCTCGTCGAAAGGCACTCCGATCGAATTAATTTCTACGGCACTTCCGCCGCGAAATGAAAAACTAATAGTGATGTCTAGGAACAACGCGCGTCCGCTGACTCAGAGCCTATCATCGCGTCGCGGAAGTGCACCTCGCGATTCTCGCAAGAGAACCACGAACTCTGCATATAACGGCTCGTGCGTCATAGGTAAGACTAGTCGACGGAGGCGATGAATCGTTCACGCGTGCGCGTCTTTCCCGGAATCCGGCGCGAGGCCATTGATCGCGAGGTGCAACCCCCTCGAGCTCGAAAGTCGGCGGAAGGGTGTACTCTCAAATTTCGCGAGCTCGCACGCGAGAGCCGAGCCTCGATCGCAGGATTTTGAGCCGGCTGCTCGAACACTCGAGCGATCCCGCTAATTTCGCTGTTTACGGAGGCCCCGCACTGGACGATGAACCGATCGAGCAGCGAGCCTGTGTAAGATATATGAGCCGTTCGCTCAAAGAATGAACTAAGTCGACCAGGTTGTTTTTCGGATCTTCTTGTCAATACATATGATTATAAAGTTTCGAAGGATTTCAATCATTTTTGAATTTGTCGTAAGTGATTGAAAGCTGCGCGCGCAGTGTATTATGGTCTGCGGACTGCGTTTTGAAATCGCTTTTGCTCAAAACTACTAAATTTGAGTTAGGTCATTCTTTGAGCTAACGACTCGTATACCTCCTAGCGGTGCGGCTCTGCGAGATTTTAAGCTGATATATATGTACATATACATAAGCGGAGGGATAGGGGCTTTATCGGCGCCCGCGATTCGAGAAGTTTACGAGCACGAGTCACGATGCAAATCAGCGTTTTATTTTTTTCGAGATTCACGCGGAGCTGAAATCCGGTATGCAGGCGGCGTTTGTTCCCTCGAAACGAGAGAGGAGACGCCGATTTAATATCCGCCTCGTCGGCGCGACGCGAATTAAAACTTACACGCCGCTGATTGAGTTTTTCCGCGAAATGGAACAACGTAATAGGTGCGCTTCTCTTTTTTTCGCTTCACGCTCCGCGCTTTGAGTGGTTCACGCCTACGACTCGGAGGCTCCTCAACTTCTGCTCGTAGGATTCTTTCGGCACGTAATCTGGTGGTGCGCGCAACTCGCGTTTGAAGCTGGAAGTCCGACTCTCGCGCGGGAATTAGTTTGAAGTGGATTGGGGAATAGAATGGCTGGAATCTTCGCAGCTGGTTATGGGAGCCCCTGAGTGAAATTCCGACGCGCAGTTCTAACTTCACCCCGAGAGACACGTGGAGGCAAAGTTCATATGCGGCGGGCTAAATGGTAGGGGACGTGAGCGTGTAATGGCCCGAGCAAACTTCAATCTTATTAATTGCACGTCAGTTTGCACATCGCTTTGGGCTTTATAAAGTAACGCGATTTCGTCGTCCTCTGAACTTAATTAATAGAAGGCGTACGTCCGGTTGCGTTGTCACTCTGAGGATGTGGATTGTGTGGTGCACACTCGATTTTCTGATCGATATCTCCGGGCGTTGGCTGCGCGCAACTTGCGAACAAATTAAATACTAACGGGCATTAACGATCGTGTGTACTGCTCGCCCTGTGGGGCGTAAATGCGCGGTAGCACTCAAGGCGACAAGTGATTAAATCGCTTAACTGCTCCGAAGAACGTTTCATGAAAAAATTTTGAGTAGAAAAATCTTAATTGTTTGGAGTTAATTGTTTCCGTGTACTTTATTCGGAATAGAATAAACGACTATTCTATTTTTTCTACAAAATAACTTTATCCTGATTGATCCACGGCGTTTCTTATCTCTTCTTGTTCAACGTCAGCTATACGCCTTCGACAATTTTCATATCCAATTTAGAGGATGGAACATCTATGAAGGAAATTGTCTCTCCCTAGACAAGGAGACAAGCAGGACATTCTCAGCGCGAAAATAGGTCGTGTAGAGTTGAGCTCCCTTGATTATCATTTTAGTCAGGTTGGAAGGGTTGCTCTATCCCTATCCTCTGGATCAGTGCCAGAAACGCGCGTCTTTGTCGGTCCTTCGCCTGCGTTTCCGCGCGCGGTCTATATATCCACGATAAAAGCCGTTGTGAAAATGTATCCCAGCTAATTCGCTAGAAACCGAACGTCGAGCTCGATGACGACCTCGTCGTTCTCGCTTTTTACCCGCGAGTATAAACTGATTTTCGAAATGTACTCAGGGCGAAATATTATTTCACGCAAACGCAGAAATTGAACGGCGACACGCACTCTCGAAAGGCCGCTTTAATGAACGCAATTACACGTCAAATGAAATTATTTAAATATCGAGCGTACGAACTAAAATGTAAATGCACTTGCGAGAGAGCGAATAATTATCGGATGCCCGTTGTTTTGCTCCGCGACGCATCGACATGTGTCTCTGTTTACATGTACGTATGCTCCTCGCGTTAATACTGTAATTGCCCATCTGCGTATGTCACGTCACGTCACGCACGCTTATTAATTTCCGTTATTTTCTCTTTTTTCAGGTGAGTCCGGCTTTCGTTTCTCGCTGCCACTTTCCTCTGAGTAGTTTTCTCGGTAGCTGCCTCTGGTAAAGTAGAAAAATCACCTGTACTGAAATTAGTTCCCTTTGGCTAAGAATTATCGGGAATGCAAAACTACGGAAGGGAAGAAAAGAAAAGAATTTTTTAAACCACGTACAATACTGCTTTTGTTTTTTTAATACTTCAAAATTGTACCGCTGCCGATGATCGATGCAAATGTGCATCTATACGAGTACACGCGGGATTAACGTAAAGTGGCAATCGCATTAATAACGGAAGGGATGAAAAAAAAGCCTCAGGGCTAATATTCCAAGGATTTCGTTCTCGCATCCGATGCATTAAGGTCGCGCGGAGGCGGCAGAATCCCGCGCGGAAATCGCGGCCATTTCCCCGCGTAAACTAGCCCATTATCCCGACTGCAAGCTCGCTGCTCGGTATTTAAACGAAGCGCCATTTCCCATTCAAAATGGCAGGGAACTTCGGGGCGCGGAAGGGCTTTGTTCGGGCGGCGCGCTCTCGAGATATTCCAAAACTTTGGGGGATTATTTGTTTCTCGGAGCGCCGCCACCCGCGCCTCCCACTATTTCGCCTTCAGCTGTTCCCATTGTAATGGCCGCTTTAGCTACGACTGCCCGACATGCGCGGAATGTTCATTAAAGTTGATCGCCTCGGAGCGACTCGCGAGTCGTGAAATAAAAAAAAGAAAGAAGGGGAAATGTTGCATTTGTACAGGAAAAAAGGTCGAAACGCGGGAAAAATTGACAGCGCGGTAAAAGCATTGACATATCGCGTCAAATGGATGAACATCGGAGCGACGATGAATTATCGATTTTCCCGGTGCTCCCACGGAAAAAGCGAGCGGGGGAAACTCTTCGATTCGCGATTGTGCGAGCGGAGGCATCCAAGTGACAGCTGTCTGATAGCGTCCCATTTCGCCTTACACCCGCGCTGCCTGTCGCTAATCCCGCCGAGCGGAATTATTTTGCTCGGCGAAAATTGCAAGCAGGAAACTACTTCTTAATATCCTCGGAACTTGGAATTATTCCCTTCAATTATATTTTCGCAATTTCAAACTTCCCTCGCAGTTTCTGAAAAATCCCGCGAGCGACAGAGAATCCTACTTCTTGCTGCAATAAATGTCTTGCAAGATAAACAAAACAAATCTTCGACTTTCGTAATTACATTTACTTCAAGTTTCTATTGCTTATTCAACGTTGAATATACAGTCGTAATATAACGCAAATTGATGAGCACTGAAACAGTGCGAAAAGTTATAAAAGTAATCTTTTGAAAAAGATTAACTAATTTTACGGGAGTTTAAATATAAATATTTACAATCTATCACTCTATTCTAAATAAAATAAACTATAAGAAAGATAAAGAATTCTTCGTAAATACGAAAAATCATCGCGTATCTTTTTGCAAAAACTCAATTTTCCCGCAAAAAAAAGTCCTGACGTCGCTGAATGGATAGAAAGGAAATTCAACCTCGCGGTGAGCGGGAAAAAATTTAATTTACCCGCCTCACGCAATTTCGCGTATACGTTACAGATTGCAGAGATATACCCGCGTATCGGGTTCCGCGGAGCTGCCGCGAGGCAATAATTATTTTCCCGGGGGGTGAGAAGCGCCGCGGCGATTCCGCCGTTTGTTTACGAGGACGCAGGCCGGATTGGCTGAATGGCCGGGTGCCAATCGCCGCGGCGACGTCGGCGTGAGTTATGCGGCGTCACCGCGCCCCCCGCGCGCGATTAATGAACGCCTCGGCCCGTGGCTCATCCATCTCGCGCTCGTTCGCCTCGATATCGAGGAAGCGCACTTTTCAGAGCGTCGCATCGAAAGGTCCCCGTGGCTACTCCCCCCTCCCCTCCTCCCCGCTCGACGAATTAGTTTCTTTATTGCTAAATTGTCGGCTGTTCATTAACTCGTCATGTCTGAAAGGGGATACCCGGCGAGAGATTGCTCTTTGTTCTTTCTTTGTCGCTTCTTTCCATTCTCTATATACGATCTTACAAACATTTTTTCTCGGCATAAACTAGTCGAGATGAACGTGAAGGAGGAAATCGTGAGTATAAAAAAAAGTGCTTCCATAAAATCTGAAAACAGAAATGCGAAAAAAGAATCCTCGCTCGTTTGTTAAAATATGTACAGGTACGATGGAATGAAAAAAAAAAAGAAGCGGATCGGAGAACAAAAGAAAGGCTTTCATTAGAATCCTCGGCGAGACAGGAAATAAAGGGAAGATTCGCGACGACTTCCGAGGAAAATATTTGCGAAAAAACAGAATGACGCATCCGACACAATGGAGGAAGTTTACAGCTGCGCGTATACAGGCCGCCTGGCGAAGAAGCGCGCCTTAATGCGATGAATAAACGCGCGAGCGCCGCGACGACAATGGGGAGGGTCGCGTCGTGCCGGCCTGCCGAGCGCCGCCGCCGCTTCATTGTTACACTTGATGTAAGCGAAGATGTAATTGCCGATCGGCGGCGCCTCGCTTCGCCCCGGATTAGCCGGAGCGGGGGGCTTTCCCATTGTCATCGGCGCACGAGCCACGACGATTATGCCGTCGAGTTATTGCCCGATGGAAATATCGCTTCCATTGGATTGCAGATCTTATGTTGCTTGTCTAATTTAAGTGAACGCGATGAACGCGACGGAAGAGAGGTGCGCGTGCCTGAACTAAAAAGATCTTTCCTTATCGGCGCTTGACTCGGTCGGTTCGAAAGATCAGAAGAGAAGTGAGTAAAACGATTTCTTCAAGTTTTCTTTTCAATAAAGAAATATCTTTGCTGACTTGTGTCCACGCGATTCCTTTTTTTTTTAATTAAATTTAATAAAAACAAAATTAATTGCATTTACAAAATATAATTATCTTTAGTACTCTCTCTTTTTCTCAATTTGTTATCGTAACAGGCAGTATTTTGTTTGATGGACGTTTACTACATTTGGAAGATATTTTTTAGGTTTACTCAAAGACGAAAGAATTCGTTTCTTTCAGCAGTCCGGATTTCTCGGAGCCGTCGACTGCATTTCGCACGTAAAATAAAAATCCGTTACAAAATTCCTGAAATGGAACGGTTATCTGCAGTTTTCTGCTTCCCCTTGGCTTCCTCTAAAATTTATTTTGACGGTATAACAAGTGCGAAGTTCCCGTAGATCCTTTATGAGTTAATATATTTTAATTACACGCCGCGGTAGTAAACTCGGGGCGATCGCATAACGGAAGAACGCGCGATCGAAAGAACGTGAGTAACTGCCGGTACTTTATTTAGCGCAAGAAGCCAGGAAGGCGAGGCGAGATATAGGGATAGAAATATTTTATAACCGCCGACGCGTCGAGGCGCAATAAATGCCCGTACGATCCTGCCGACGTCCGCGCTAAGTTTCTATTCCACGAGTCAGCTGTAATCCATTTCCCGTTTTGATATCCGATCCCTCGAGCCTCGCGGGGCTGACAGAACTTTACCAAGTGGTCAGTGTTTGACAGCCTACCGGTGCAGATGACATCCATGGTTCATGTTTGCCGCCCATGTTTCTTCAAATTTTTAGCACGTTTTTAAATAAGCCTTATACAAAAAAAAATATTAATATAACGCATTCTGTTTAATAATAAGGAGGATCTTAGGTAAATAAACTTTTTAAAGAAAGATCCACATAAAAGAATAAGATGTAGCCTCTTTAATTTTATCTCACGATACATCAGATAGATTTAAATTTTCCGGTCGCCGACTTTTTGAAAGTTCTTTAGAATGTTATTACTATTTTGTTTTTATTCTAAGTTCTTCTGTCAGCGACGATTTTTCGCTAAAACGAAAGAAATACGAGCTTTCAGTGCGTTCCCAAAGTTTCGACAGCTAATTTTTTTTAGCGGGATTAAATTTTCCTCGGTGGACCGAGAAAGTTGAACAAACAATCGCCGACTTCGAGTGAGAAAGAGAGTGCCGGAGATCGATAGAGGACGAGGGAAAACGGGAGAGGAAGTAGCGTGTGGGTGTATAAGAGGGGAGCGAAGAGGACACGGCGGGTCGAAACTTCCGGCGAACTGGCTGGTTCGCTCCTGCGAAGTTTAAGCTCGGCGGAAACTCGCCGGAGAACATCGGCCGCGGCCTTATCTGCGTATCTCCCTCCTGCAAAAAGTTGGCCGTGTCCTTCGACGCGTCCCCGGTGTGTCAACAAAAAATCCTGTCTACTATCGATGCGTAGCTATACGTGTAACTTTCTCATAAATTTGTAATTTTTTAAAAGCTCGGAGGCGGCGCAGGCACTTAATGGAACGCGCTTTTCTGATAAAATCTGCAATGTGTATTCGGAAGGGCTGATGAGCCGTGATCCAGATCAGAAAACTTTAAATCCCATCGGCTAGTCCCACTTTTTTTTTCGAGTTTCTTATCCTCCCCGACATAAACTGAAGTGAACAATTTTTCTTCACTCTTCGTTTCTACCATGAAACTTGAACAATCTTTGGGTATATTTTGAAAAGATAAGTTTTATAAATACAAAAAATATCTTCGTTTATTTACAAGCAAATATTTTGTTCAATTCAACGTTGACCAATAGTCAGTGATGACCGCTGGTAGAATAAAAAAAAAACAAGATTAATAAAGTAAAAGAAATTTACCGAAGGGTTACGCAAACCCAGCAAATAGTCAGTCCCTTTGCACAACTAATGCAGTATTCCGAGACAGGATTAGGTCGCGCTAGCCCTCAAGTGCCCAGCAAATGTTTAATTTCAAATCCTCGTTGCCGTACCCCGGGCTGCATGTCAAATAGAGTCCTAATTTGCTTTCGGGTGGTCTCCGCCGACTCTACACCCAGGACTGTACACAAATGGCGCTCTATCAAAGTGCGGGCTAAGACCCGGCGACGTAAGTCAGCCGCGGAATAAACCGCCACCGCCTCTTTATCCTCCCAACCGAGTTTCGAGTTGTGCTCTAATTCTTTCTTTCCTTCTTCGCGTTTGTTGTTAGTTTCTTTTATTTTTCTTTCTAGCGATTGCACTTTGTGCTAGTAGACGATTGCTCATGAATATTTACCATTCTTTAATTTAATTATCTAGAAATGATTTATATAGTTTATTAAAATTCTTATGACTATACTTTTATTGATTTGGTAGCTGAATTAGAAGAATTGAACATCGGGGAGCTCAAGTTTTCAATTCACTGAATTACTCTCGCTATAACCAGATTCGCGTCATCAATATAAAATTATCTACCCGCATCTTTTCGATGCAGCCTCCCCCTGGCGCTATCTCCTTTCAACGAGGGAAAGCTTCCGGTAACTGCAGAATGGATCCTCCCCTTTTATTCCTTATTAATTTACGATTCCAGTTCCCGTCTTTCTGCAACCCCTCTCTACTTGTCTTATATTTTTTTCCTCGGATCGTCCTTCGATCCAGTCCCAACAACACATCCCTGTCTCTTCACCCTCGCCCTGTTTTTTTTTTGGCTCCATTCATTGCCCACTATACGTATATCGATTACTCGAGAAACGACCGACTTATTAAAAAGTTGGTTCTATCCTGAAGCGCCTACGCGTTCTCTTTTCATCGGCTGGTTTCGCCCCCTCTCCTTTTGTGCTTGCAACTAGCTTAATTTATGGGGATAATGAGTCTGCTTAACGATCGCAGGGGAACTTTTGGAAAAACGGTTAAGTAGGTAAAAGAAACTGCCACCTCCTGGATTTTCCTTTGATTTTATTGATAAGATAAAGAAAGGGTCATCCATATTTTTGCGATTGACGAAGAAATAAATCTGACGGAGTGTCGAGTAGCTCGGAAAAAGTGTAATATCCTTGATAAGAACGAGAAAACGATGAGAACGTAAAACGTAGAGTCCGAGTCCGGATGCAGCGGAGAGGCAGGTATATGAGATCCTCGTTATATTGGAGAGGCGCCGGTTGACCCCGAGTGATATCGGAGGGAACTAATATCGATGAAAGGAAATTACGAAAGTAATATCGCGAGTTCGCGATCGAATGCTCCTTCGCTCCTTCGTTCCTTCCTTCCTTCCTTCCTTACCTCGGACCTAACTCCACGTACTTCAACTCACCCCCCGTAGCTCCTTCCGCTCGAAACTATTCGCTCGCCTCACGCGTATTGCAAAAATATTCATCTCGAACTTTGTTAGCACGCCTTCGTTATTCCCCTCGGCCCGCAATTTCGTTTTCAATTTGCATGGAGTTATTTTAAGGGCCCGGTTACGCATTTCGAAATAAAGAACGGCGTATAGATAACGCAGCGACCCTTGCCGTGTACACTAAACCAGCACGGGGGGGGGGGGGGGGGGGGAGA
>JAWWEP010020593.1:0-16735 GCA_035582995.1 Sycophila quercilanae | reverse complement strand
TTCGCGGATAGATTTCTAAAGTGATTTTTTTCACGAAATGAGCTTTATTTCTTTCATAAAAGCCATGAAATAAAATTTCTTCAAGACGTTCCGACGGGACCGACGGTACCAGTCCATTGTTGACTTACTCGGTGTTGTAGTGTTCGAAAAACTCGGATCATCAATCAACGACTAAGATGCTACGATTATCACTGGTGCTTTTCAGATGCTGGATTCTGATTTAATCGATTAGACGAACTGAAAAAAGATTATCCACGCTTGGCTCACTTCTTGCGTCTAGCGCAGATTAATTTGATACTTCCGTTGACGTTTATCAGAGTTTAATTTCATATTACAGCAGATTCGTAATTTGTTCGAAGGAAAATTTGATTGATGATTCTTTGAAATCATTAAAACAATCATCATCAGAGGGAAGTATATAATTCCGCATTAGACAATTAATTATCTCCATGAAATTAATTATTTATTAAAAAATATAAATGCTTACGCAGGAATGTGAGGAACACATTTGTTTTTTTGAATTCCATAACATATTTTACACTATTTTAGTTAATAATCTATTTCTTTTATAAAGACGCCTTTCTAAGAAAAATCTTTAAGCAGTAAATAGCGATTACTGTTCTCTATCGAGAAAATAAAACAATGACACTGCATATTTGTAATATGTAGGATAGCGCGGTCACTCATGAAAATCAATGACTCAAGTGTTGCAGGCTATATACTTTCCTCTTCCGCAGGAATCCGCTGCTCGACGTGGATCATCGCCAGCGAGCTATTTCCCGTGGAGATAAAGTCTGCACGAGCTTCCCGGGCTCCATCTCCTGCATATACAGGCGCTATCTGGCATATATATGCAACAAAAGCTTCCTGTATATGTTGGATGAACTGACGCTGTCTGAAGCCATTCCCTTTCTACGCAGCTATGAATCTTTAGTATCATCGTACTCTACTATAGATGACATTGAAGACACTGAACCAATTTATCGAAACAAGAACAGAATGAACGACTTATTTATAAGAATTAGGCTCGTTATCGCGAAATAGTATATCTTTCGATGGCAATCGCAAGAGAGTATATATTACATATCTAGGCCCGTAAAATAAGAAACTGCATATAACTGTTCCAATGGTATCCAATCCAATTTAATAGTATTACCAATAATTTTTTTATACTACTACTAAGCTAGCATACCTAATTAACACAAAAATATGTTTCCAATAATGTCCAAATAGCTTCCGTCAAACCATTGTAGCACTGACTTGTTTATTTTCATATAATAGATACTTTGGGAACGGTATACCGAAAAAAGAGCTTTACAATCCTCATTCAGCCGGCTGTATCCAAGATCCCACGACTTTCAGCAGGACCACTATAAAACGGCAAAGGGCGAGGATGCAAATGTAACCCTCGAAAGAAAATTCATCGGCGCGTCAGTGCAATTGATCGTCCAGCCAATTTCCGGCGCTGTCGGGCCTCGCTGCGTCGGTTCGTCTAATTTCCTTCCCGTCGCGACTCGGGCGCTCGCAGCCCCCTGCTTATCCGCGCGGGGCCGATTGTCATTCAAACGGCGCCTAATGCGCGCGCCTCCCGATTTGAAAAACGAGCCGCCGCGGCCTTTGTCGCGCGGATGCATTATTCATCGCGCGAGCACAATGAAAAAGTCCATTTCGCGCTCTCTCGCGAGGCCGGAGGGGGTCGACAGGGGGGAGGGGCGCAGAACAATCGCAGAGAAGGTGTTGCGCGCCCGGCGACGAGGATGCCGCGCGAACGACTGCTCCATCGATTCGGGGCCTGCAGCCCTACAGTGGCGTTTACGCGGCGAGGGCGTTGTTTTGATAATATAAGTCGCGAGGGTGGCGCGGGGCGAGGCGGCAGAGTCGTTTTCGACGGCTCAGTGACGACTATTCCCGGAGGATTACGCTTTCCTTTAATTTTTTATGAAATCCCTTCGCTGAGATTTTAAAGGCTCCTTTTACGGCCAGTATCACGCTTTTCGGTAAATTTACTTTTTCTCATTCAATCGGAATAGATTCAGTGTTTGAAGCCCTTAAGTCTATATTTATAATGTAAAAGGGGATTAAAACACTTTGTTAAATTATTAGCCTTCAAGTGGGTTTTTATACTTTATTTGTGCCCACATTACGTGTCATACTTGTATATTACGTGCGAGTAATGGGTTAATAAAGAAATAATTTTACATTTACACTACTTTTCCACATGTAACGAAAAATAAAAAGTATACATAATAAAATTATTTTCTGAATCGTTTAATTTATATATAATAGAAATTTGCGGAAAATTGTTAACGATTCCACGAAAAAGAGCTTGCTGTAGTTTATAACTTAGCCATATATTTTAACGTGGTATCGTTTTGCTATCTATTGCTAATGCAACTGATAAAGTCAAACTACGTAAAATATAGAAACTGATGTCGCAGAAATATTCATGTACACATACAGTTCAAGTTATCGCGCGTTTCAAACGAGTTGTTAAAGTTGTGCTTAACAGAAAAAAAAATACATTGTGCTTGGACATACAAAAACTGTTTTTGAAAAGTGAAAATCAATTATGAAAAACATTATTTTTCCTCTAAATAGATGTTTTTCAGTAGTTAAATTAATCGTTCTTTCCAATGTGATCAACTGCGTTGTTTATTCATTTAACCACTTGCCAATTATAAAAATCAATTATAACACTAATTTTAATTTTATTATAAAATTTTTAGCTAAGAAACTTTTAAACTTATATTACAGATTACGCACTGATATCATAAATTGCTGATTATTTTTAATTGACAGGATTAACACTAATGTCTTTATTGTATATGCTTATCTATAGCAAGCTAATGAAATTGATAAACGAAATAAGATTCTGCACAGTATGAATTTCCGAGCTATTAAATGTGTTCATTAAGTTGTGCTTGAGTACTAATAAACAGAAAATATCTATAATGTCAAAATGAATTTTTATTTCGAAAGATTTGGACTAAAAATAACTGTAGTAAAAGTTGTAATTTAATTTCTAACGTCGAATAGTTCTACATGTTCCACCATAGATATAACGTGCGTAATTACACAGCGTTCTATATTTTGTAAATAGACTTAGTACGTTGACACTGAATTTTACATGGAAATTTGGTTAAGTAATAGTTTCATGTACAGAACAATCTGATTGAATGTGTATTTTTGACTATATTCGATATAACTAACAAATTTCCGGGCGCGATAACAAATATATTTAAATCACATTTTAAATAATTCAAGTAAAATGTATATTTTATGCATATTTAATTTAGGTAAAAATACTTTTTTTATTTTTATGCTTAAGAAAGCTATGTACATGTTTTCCCGTTTTGTGAACATTTTCTTCTGTAGAGCTGTTATTTCTTATGTGTAGCTAAAATATATAGCTCTTATTCATGTTTTTATTTATTAGCAATATTATACATTAAAAAACAAAAGAACTCTTACATGAAATTTAACACTAGTACCAAATTCGCCTAGATGATTTCATTGTCAAATTCGAAATTCAAAAAGAAACAAAATTCAATATGAATTCCGAAAGGTAACACATATGACATCTTCCTTAATCATACATTAATTATAAAAATCTTGATCGATACTAATTATTTTTTAATTGATATTAAAAAAGTCTCGATGTAGAAAGACCTACATGGGTTGAATCAAAGTTAAAGAAAATATTAGCTCAATGTTGGGCCGTAAGCGGTCCTGATTTACTGATGCTATCATATGGTATGAACATGGGATTCACAACAATATTGATACCAGTATTGTATGGAGAAAACCCTGAAATAGTCGTAACTCAAGACGAACTGTCGTGGATCAGTGAGTATCTAAAAATTAATTGCAGGATTACTATTTAACGTCGATAGGTGTCTAAGTGATATAATCTATTATTGTCTGTCATAAAATTCAATTAACTCTACTTTACAATTAACTGAACACAGATATAATCTTATCGGCACTAAAATAGTCTTTCCATCGTTTAAAAATTGAAACTAACTTTAATTTTTGAAATAAAACATTGAGTTTTTTGCAATTTTAAGCCTGTATTTCGAAGTTGTTTCTATACAGATTATATTATAAATGTGTTATCAGAAAAATTGTTCGAAAAGAAAAAGCACAATTTGTTTTAAGTGTCCATACTTCAAATGATATAAAAAAAAGTTTTCTACCTATCTAATTACAACTATGAAACGAACGTCCGAGTCTTCTACATCAATTATTAAATTTTTCACCATAGGCAGCATAAATTACTTCGTCGCCCCGGTGGGTGCACTGGTCGCGGGTCCTCTGACCGACCGAGTAGGCCGTAAACCGATAATGTATTTGGCGACGGTGTCCTTCCTACTGGGCTGGCTCCAGCTTCACTGGTGGGCAACGAGTGCATGGACATTGATGCTGGCTTTCACGTTACTGGGTTTCGCCAGTGGCGTCAGCGATTCATCCGGTTACATCTACACCTCGGAAATCAGCGACATCCGATATCGCGGTACCGTACTCACATCGCTCTGTCTGGCCCTCACCTTGGGGTTCTTCCTACAGGTGCTCGTTGGCAATTATCTTCATTGGAGGACTTGCGCTCTCGTCGATGCGACTTTCTCCCTGATAACTCTAGCAGCGATTTTCTTCGTACCGGAAAGTCCACAATGGCTTGTCAGTAAGTAAAAAGTAGCGCTTATAACGGTTGTAATTCAAATTTGCTTGTTTAATTAAATATATAACATTTTGTATAAAATTTAAATATGCCTTGATTCTAATAATTGTCGTAAACGCAGTGTTCATCATTTTCTTTTTGTTCATCGTCGATTTACTTGCAAGAAGAAGATCAGGGTTGTGGGTACTGAATTTCGCCCGAACTTTGTAGAATGATTCTCTGGGCCAAAATAATGAATACGTGTCTTGGGGTTTTATTGAGTGGAACAAAATTAGGAGACTTTTTTTTAAATATAGGGGAAATGTGCATTTACGATAAGATTAAATACACAAAATTCAAAATAAAGTACAATGCAAAAGCTAAAATTTGAGAGTTATTAGATTAAAATATCTTTATTGGTTCAAAAGGTATGGATAATTGAAATTCATTAAAAAATCACTTATTTTAACCAATCGTAGATTTTGAACTAATGAAGATATTTTAATCTAATAAGTCTCAAATTGTAGTCTTTGATTTTACTTTATTTTAAATGTTTACACGTGTTTATACGACATTCAGATTTCCAGTGTTTAACAATTATCGTAAACGTATGCATTTCCCCTATATTTTTTCAAAAATGTCCTCTAATTTTGTTACTATGCTCCATTCAATAAAATCCCGAGACACGTATTTATTATTTTGGACCAAAGAATCAATCTACAAAGTTTGATCAAAATCCAGGACCCGCAACTCTGGTCATCTCCTTGTTAGTATTAGAACGAGAAGCAATACTCATTTTATTGCGTTTTTTTTTTAAAGTACCTTCAAATATCATGAAAATGATTTCTTACATTACAATAAAAATGTAAGTGAATCAATATTATATTTATAAAATTCATTGTTTAAGACAAAGGACGCCTGCCAGAGACGGAGCGATCACTGCGTTGGCTGCGCGGTTGGACAGATTCGAGCAGCGTGAAACTCGAGTTTAACTCCCTGGTCCAGTCATCGATCAGTGGGTCTTCTAAGGATTCCCCGTCATACTGGAGCATCTTACAAAGGCTCTTCCAAAGAGATGTGCTGCTGCCCTTCTCCATGGTGGCGTTCACCTTTTTCCTAAGCTGCTTCAACGGCTCTAATACATTGCTGACTTACTCAGTGCCTGTGTTCCAAAAGATCGAATCACCGGTCGACGAATACAAAGCGACGATTATCCTCAGTGCTCTTCAAGTCCTGGCCCCGGCGATTTTGATTTTGACGATCAAGCGAACGGGAAAGAGATTGCCTGCTCTTGGTTCCCTTTTTTTAACTGGCCTTGCGTTTCTCGGTGTCGCTGTTTGTACTTGCCTCAGAGAAAAGAATGTCATTCAGCAGGTTTGTAGTATTTTGATTAATTAAAAACGCGTCCAATAAAAATTACATTTAATTTTCTGTCAATGAAGAAGAAAATGTTTCAGTTTGTTTGCAATGAAAAGTAACGCAACTTAAAATTTCCACGAAGAGAAGTAGAACTTTTCGTAAAAATAATTATAGGAAATTACGCCATTTAGTGGGGAAAAAAACTTATTTAAAAAATGTAATTCCGGAGAAAAGTTTATTTAGGAGTTTTTTGTCATTTTTTAAGATATTTCTATAAACTATCTAATTCTGCAGATATTGTATTATTTGCTTATTTTAGATCAATAAATAATTTATTAGAATGAAAGACTTAAGCTCCTTATGCAAATCTGCCAAACAGTACAATTTTTATTGAAATCTCCATGAAAGAAGCTTTTTCTATAAGGCAAATTAAATCTCACTCTTTTTATCAGATTAATTAGTTTTTTGAACTCATAGTGAGATCTTTATTGAAAATATGAAGAAATTAATTGTCAAGAAACTTTATATAACAAATTTTAAACATCCCTTAGAATGTGAGAAAAGAAAGCAATGACGTGTTTTTATCACAGAATAGCGACCTTGTGTGGATACCGATGCTTCTGGTACTGTTGGCTATATTTGTCTCTTGCGGAGGAATACTTTGCACGCCATGGCTGTTGGTTACCGAAGTGTTTCCCGTGGAGATGAGGGGCCTCACAATCGGGATTCTTGGCTCCAGCAATAGTATATTCACCGCCATGGCGAACAAAAGCTTGCTGTACATGTTAGATGGAATAACGCTACCGGGAACGTTCATCTTCTACGCAGTCATAAATTTGTTGGGCCTTGTCGTCCTGTATTGGATGATGCCCGAAACCGAGGGCAAGACTTTGACTGAGATTGACGAATTTTTTCAAAAAAAGAAGGCAGCGCAACGAACATGACGAGCGAGAGGAAGAGAAAGAGAGAGAGAGACGTTGTATTTAATTATTACATTCTTTATATGTATAATTTGAAAAAAGGGCTGCAACTTGTCTTATGGTGTACCTCATTAAAAGGGTCAACAATAAGTTAAATTTGAATTCTTAATGAAATAGATAGCCAATGGTAACCAATGGTTACCTATTTCAGTTATCTATTTCATTTATTAACTACCCCTCGAAAATTAAGTTTAAATTAAGAAGAAGAAATTTCTTTTTTTAGTAATAGTTTGTTCTGTTAGTAATAAAATATACTAAAAATAATTGATTAAATGGTGTAAAAAATTAAGCACCTGTCTACAAAAAGTGCTATTGTATTTGTATTGTAATTATATTTAATGAGCAGTGTAGTATAACGTTATATTTATTTAAGACAAATGTTACGTAACAATAGATAATTATATGAAAAATTCTCATTAAAAAAAAAAGTATTAAGGAAATGTAAAACCGCTTCTTATACATCGATTTTTCCTGTAAACTGCAGCTTTTTATACGAAAAGAAATAAATAATTTAAAAATGAATGAATAAATTTAACAGTAAACAATGTTAATTGTTCGTAGTACAATATATATATATATATATATATATACTATATTTAATTAGATAAATACCAGATTAAAATGTTAAGCGTAACTTTTTAATAAAATAATAATTTATTAATTATAATATTGTTAGTTTATGAGAATGGACGAAAATATATAAATATATGCACACATATCGTTATAAGAGATTTTTTCAGTGCCTGCATTTTTTACATCTATCCTGCATACTTTCTTTTAGTCATGAAATTATTTAGAAATATCTTGGTATTTGTCTAGCACATACTCGCAAAAATCAAATATAACAATTTAGAGTTTTTTTAGTAGTGCAGTATATATACAAATAAAACGAATGATTCAAGAGAAAATCATCATTTATTAGACAGTCAATTTCCTCATATCGTTCGTCACAAGTAAATATTTATTAACAGTAAAGAATAGTACATTTCGATACATGTGCGTGAAGAAATTTCATCTCGTACGATATTTTATAGTACGCCGTGCTATAAAATATCGTACGATAAAAGTGCGATAAGTGATTTTCGGAATCGTGTGATTATCACCCTCTCGCTTCGCTCGGGTACTAACCTCACACGAGTCCAAAAATCATTTTATCGCACTTGTATCATAATATACTATTGCGCACAAGAATCGAACAATATATTTTTTGACACGACGTGTGAGAAGACGAGTTTCCGAGAACGTTTTTTCTTCTCGCACGAGTCTTCTCACACAAGTGTCGAGAATATTTATTAACCGGCAGTTACACGATTTCTTTTTATGGCACGCTTTGCAGCAAATAATCATTTCTTAACTCATGCATGTTAATTTTTAATCACTTGGTGGGATTTTGTTCAGAAGGATTCTTTTTATCTGTGCAGTACTTGTCTAATACATTGGGATAAAATCCTTCACGTAAAATTAAGACAAGAATTAATGCATTTCATTTTCAACGTCTGGTTACGTATCGCGTTTCGGGCTTCACTCCGAACTCCTGTACTCGTGTCGCGCAAACTGCATTCTCATAATAACGTGCTAGTCTCGTCGATCCGTCAATCGGATGCTACCCGGGACGGATTTGTCGCGGGTGCACTTTTTTGCGGGGTGCATACAAATATTTTGACGCTCGAAGCGAATCCACCAAGTTGAATCTGATAGATCCGCACTGGAATATATATTTTGAACTACGCGCGCAAATAAAAACAGCGGTGCGACTGTATATCTATATATATGGGAAGAGTCTCATGTGACGGGGGAGCGGGGGAAAGCTTTCATCGACGGTTTCCATCGGAAGAGTGCTTGCTATTTTTTTTTCAACAGACGTGCGAATTTGTTTTCGGTTGGGCGATAAGAGAATTCAGGATTGGTGTAACTTCCATCCAGAGTTTTTAAATACTTCCAGGAACTTTTAACTACTGCAATTACTTTTATAGTAATAAATAGTAGATAGCTTTGCATTGCGATATACAAGTAAAAAGTGAAAATTCTTATAAGATTGTAGCTACGAAAAAAAAGTTTCTGATCTAAAAGATATTTGCAGAAATTTTTTGATCTAAAAGATATTTGCAAAAAAATCACTTCCATAATTTATGCCTGAATTGAGTACTTATTTTACAGCCAGCAATTTATTAATGTAGGAATTCTTATTTGTATTAGTATATGTATGCGTGTTTTGTATCACTTCCACTAACCGGCTTTGTATATTATATGTGGTATATTCCAGAGACAAATAGAAAATAATATATACTAGAATTATCACGCGCGCTTCGCGCGCTGATTACTTTAGTTCGGAGACGATAAAAACAAAAAAGCAAACGCTTAATTGCTACTACTTTCACACTCTTCAATTTCGATATTCGATAAATTCGATAATTCAAGACTCTTCAATTCGATCATAATCGCAATGCATTTTAATATAAGGGATTTTAATATAAGGGATACACATAGCTGCGTACAGTAAATGAATCTAAGTAAAAATAATCACCTGGCTTGGGTGACATTAATTGATTCTTCGGCAAATTAGGTATTTTGAAACATCAACAAAACAACGGCCGAGACGAGAGCTAATCATTTTCGACGTGGCATTCTATACACGTAAAGTATATATATATAGTATAAAGTGTATTTACGTAGTTCGCACTCGGGCCACTCGAGCCGGCTCATGAGTTTGTTATGGCTGCTCGAACAAAAGGAGATGTGACGAGTATTTCCAGGCGGCGTTCGAGTGTCGTGCTTATACATATCCTCATTCTCTCTTGTGATGTTTGGTAGTCAATTTTGTTGTGGAGCAGTGGAAAAATACGTGAAAAAGTTAAATTTGTGAATTATAAGTACCTAAGTATAGGTTTTTTGTTTAAAGCAGTGTTCGCAGAGAAACATGGGAATTCCGACTTGCACGTGCAAGTGTTGAATGGCTGTTCGCCGAGGAATCAACGAGAGGAATATTTTTGAGTTTGTTTCAAACTTTGAATTATTTTCTTTTTTGAGAAAAAATTATTTATGAACTCAACTGATCGGATTATATTCACTAATATTAATTTTTCAGATTAAAAAAACAAATGAATTAATAAATAGTAAAATAGACAAAAGGAACTTTTAAAATTAAAATTAGGTATTGTCTATCAATCTCGGACTGTCAATGTTGACAAGAGGATAAGAAAAGAAGTTGCCAAATTCTTTGAATTGTCAGCATTTTTATATCTATAAAACCATTTCCTTTGGTTGTATACAGCAATAATAAGTAATTAAATCATTTGTGACTTTTATTTCATAGAATGTAATCTTATTCTATTTTGATGTTAATCATTTTTGAAGAATTATGTATTTATATTTTTTCAATTGTTTGCAGGAAATAACAGGAAAATCTATTCTGTAAGCTGAATTTACATAAAACTAGGATACATTGTAAATAAATAATTTAAAAAAAAAATTAAATTATTTTCTTGATAGTTAAATACTCCTTTACTTAAATGTTTATAAATGCTTGTGTATAAATGTTTGTTTATAAATGTTCGTTTACTTAAATGTCTATACTTCTTCTTCTTTTTTAATGTCCGTGGGTTAGATTTAACTCCGGTGCACCATTAAATGTCTATAGATTACATGTTTGTATTTGTTTTTGTCTATTATATTTAGAAATATCTAATATAAAATCAATTTCTGTTTCAGATATAGAATTAATTTCTACAGCATCTAGTGATGACGACTTCAAAATTTTATTGAAAGGAAATTTAAATCGTATGTATACTCATTAAATTTTCAACCTAATATATTTTTATCTAAATTAATTATTTACATTTCAATTTTTTTTTTTTAAGAAAACGACCAAGTGACTGCCAATTTATCATCTAATGTAAATGTAGCCATTGAAGAAGATATTACAATCATTGAAACTTCACTCTTAATTAACAAATATGAATTTGGTATGTTATTTATATACAAATACAAAACTTGCAATAGTTATAAAATTTATTAAAAAATTTATTAAATGTTTTTGAATTTTAATATACAAAACTAGATTGTAAATAATCATTGAAATATGTTCAGCCTATATAACATTGTAATTTCTAGAATTTCATTCACTTAAAATTATTTATAAAAGAATTATTTATAAGTATAAAGCAAGTCAAAGTAAATAGCTAAAATAAAAGTTTCACACTAGTTAGTTCATTTGATCAAAAGAAAAGACAAAATGTTTTAATTTAAAATACAATTAATTAATTTATATGTATCAAAAATTGCAGATGATGAATGCAATTTTGTTAACATTGAGGATGATAGAGTACATGTGGATAATACACCTCCAGGTAATGCTTTAAAAAAGATGAATTAAGCTTCATGTGCTTAACAGAAAATAAAATAACTGAGATTTTTCATTCAAGGTGCAACGAAAGTCAGTAAATTTCAAAATGAGGGAGAATTACAGAATAAATTAATGCAAATTACTATTGATGAAAGTTCAGAAAGTGATTCATATATTGATGTTTGTGAATTTGAAACTGGTATTGTATATGACACATTTAGTATAAATTCTTCATTTCAAATTCACAGTTTTATTACATTTGTAAACTCAATTTTAAGATACAGAGAGCTGCCCTTCCATTACAGCTGAAAATATTAATCCTCGTAATGAAAGTATGCTACCAAATAATATTTTAGATGAAATTAATTAATCATAGTACATTGAATTAGTGTAAATGATTGAAAACCTTTTTCCTTCTAGATACAACTGTCAATATTCTACAAAAAATAACAGAACAAAATGCAGTAACAGAAGTTGTTCAAAACTGTTCAAGCTCAAAAATAGCAAAGAAAACAAGATCAAGTAAGTTTTATCCACTCTGAATTTCTATAATAAAAAAAAAAAAAAAAAATCAGAACTGTCATTTTTACAGGAATGACTAATCTTTATGGCTTGTACTGTTCGCGGTGCGATGAAACCGTCGGAAAAATTCACGGCCTAAGAATGACGACCTGCAAAAATTGCAATTATCGTTTTATGTTCTATTGCAAAAAATGTAATAAACGATATAAAAATGTTATGAGTTTGTACCAGCATTTAAAAACTAAGCGTTGTGAGTCGAATCAGCAGGACATTTCAAAATGCAACGCTCACAGTGGCGGTAGGTCTTTCAAGCATATGTACTGCACTTGTCTCTCAAATTTTTTGAATAACATTTAACTAAACATTTGTTGTATAAATTTATAAATAGTATTCATGTTTTGTTTACTCAACTGTTTTTTAATCGTGATTTAAAAAATTAGTCAAGATTCTGTTTAATACATCTTTTTCTCCATTTATTCATAACCCATAGGATATTATACGCTTTATTATTTATTATACATTCGCTTTATTAATGAATACTTAATTTTTCAGTTAAAGTGGATGGTTATACTTACTTTTGCTCGACCTGCAACAAGACAGTTCCGAAAATATACCGGAAGCCTAAGACTCATTGTAAAAGTTGCAAAAACAAGTTCCACTACAGCTGCTCAAAGTGCAACGGCATTTACAGCAGCTTTTGCGGCATCTACGTGCACGTGAAGCGCAATAATTGCTCGTTTCCCACAAGCTATCCCCAAAAAAGCTCACTCTTGGAAGAAAGCTTCGCAAGGACTAGCGGAATCTCTAACAATGTCCCTAAGGCTAAATTAGAGTGTGAGAAATGCGGCGATAGGTGCGGGAAAGCCACGGACGGAGCAGATGCATGCAAGGAATTGAAGCTTTTCCAGTGCTTCGCGTGTTCTTTCCGATGCTGCAAAAAGAGCAATTTAAAATGCCACATCAAGACACATGACACAGCCACAGAAATTGTTGACGTTTGCGAAGGAGCTAAGAATGATGAGAAATTGCAATTAATTAAGAATTTGAATAGAAGTTATCAAGGGATGCTCACAAATGGTAAGCAATTAGAATACAGTAAAACAAATAAATTAATTCAAATAAGTTATAGGATATTTAGTTTTACTTTATAAAAGGTGTAATGCGTTATTTTCTTCAAAACTTCAAAAAGTAATATATTAACAATGATTAATATTTGTAGATAAAATGTTTATTGAATTATTGAATAATATGTCAATTTTTTATTATTTTTAATTGCAATTTTTTATATTGAAAGAAAAATATATTTTCCCTTCTTTTTAAAAGAATACAATATGTAAATATAATGACCCTAGGATCAAGTGTCTTATATAACTTAATAAAAATTGATCTTTTTCAATGATTAATTTTTACGGTACTGTGTAGTACTTCTTATCTACCTAACTCCACGTTTATCAAAAAATGATCTTGGCTTATCTAATATATTTTATTAAATAAAATAATATTTATATTTTATACGAACATTGTACTTTTAATAAATTAAAAAAATATATCTATCGATAAATATTAGACCAAGAACTCCGCAATAGTCTTAAATAAGTTTTTTACTTTTCAAAAATTACCAAAATTTATCATATACTATAAGGTAACTAACAATTAAGCATCGCCGTATTCTTTCCAGCCTTAAAAATAAAAAAAAGCGTGGAGCTACACTGTTCCCGATGCTCCATTACTACGGAACCACAACGCCTCCGCTTTACGTATCGCGAACAGTGCAGCCAATGCCAGGACCCCATGCTTTACCAGTGCAGGAACTGCAAGCTGCAGTACAGCACTTGGTCAGCCGTGTACAGCCACCTACGCAACGAGTGCTTCGTCCAGGCTCGATACACTTGTGATTATTGCGACTACCGAGCAAAGCAAAAGGGCAATCTACAGAGTCACATGGAGCGCAAACACTTGCCCCGAGTCTGCTTCGGCTGCGACGACGTGTTTCCGAATTTCGTGGCGCTTAAAACGCACCAAAAAACGCGCGAATGTTACGGCCGGGGTCTGAAGTGCAACTTGTGCGCCTTCACCTGCCACTTCGCCACCAGAATGAAGCAACATGTGCACGCCGAACACAAAGCTCGGTACAGTTCTGCCTGTCCTGATTGTGGCAAGAAGTACCGGAATAGCGAATCACTCAGAAAGCACCGTCATAATGCCTGCGGCCGAAATCGTATTTTTGAATGCGAACATTGCGAGTACAAGGTGTACAAGAAGTGTAACTTACTCAAACACCTGAAGAACAAACACGATGGTATTTGGTTGGGCTAGAGTCAAAAGCTAGCGACTCATGTGGACATATTTAGAGACGAATGCTTCATGCTGGATTAGCGACCTTTCAAATTAATTTTTAAAAATAATTTTTGCAATTACTTAATATATGATAAAAAAATATTCTTTAAAATTTCACCATTTTGCACAAAAATTATATAGATAAGTAATCTTCATTTTAAGCGAGTATATTTGTCGTACTGTGCAAAAGGGTTGAAATAACGGAAACTATGTTTAAAATTGTATTATCTGTGTATTATTCTAGTAGATTTGTTTAAAACAAAGCTAATAAAAATATTACTACATTGAAATTGTTTCCATAAATTTTAAAGTAGATTAATTTTTTTTTAATTACATTAAAAATGTTAATTTATTGAATCATAAATGATAATTCATATTTTAATTTGCAGATTGTAACAGTTTTGCCTCGGTGCCTAAAAATAAAAAAAAGAAAAGCAAAGGATATCAAAGTGGGCTCCTAGACTAACATTTTAACTGCACTCGCATTTTTAGTCACTGCCGTACAAAATCATGCACATTAGGACTATATTGCACACAAATGTTGCAATTATTAACTGTTACATATTCAATTACATGAAGTTACATAATTTTCAGAAAAACAATGTTTATTACATACATGAAAAGAAATTCACATTAACAAACTTATGTAAAATGTATATAAACTTCATTTATATTGTGAATGTTGTATTTTCAAAACTGTACTAATCAGATATTGGCAAAGAAAGTTAAAGCAGAGATGACCCCTACAATTATTCCTTATGAAAAACGAGCTAACAAGCGCAAAGACGAGATCTCAGAAGAATATAGTCCCGAGAGGAACAAAATAGCCAGAAAAGGTAATGGCAATTGGCAAATTTATTTTTGATGTATATACGTATATTCATGAATATACATATATAAGTGCACTTATCAGAAATGAGTAGTCGTACGTATTTATTTATAGAAAGTCAGAAAGATTGGAAAAAGGCATCTTTGGTGGTAAAATTGATAGCAGAACAGGCAGTTTTTACACCAGTCACTGCATCGAGACCTTGCGATTGCCGTAGGCGCCAACATACCCCGGTGTGATAATTTTTTTGAAGTTGTTAATTTTTTTCTACTTAAAAATTTTTAAATTAACACAAGAAATAAACACTGAAACATTATCATTCCAGGATCCCAAGCGCTGCGATGATGTTCTAATGAAGTTTCTCAGTGTCAAGTGCTTCTACTGCTTCAATATGTTCCAGTGTCTTAATCGTCATTTTGAAGATCAAAAATAATTCATGAAACGACAAATCAAATGCCAAGCCTGTTCTAAATATTCGCGAGCTCGTAGTGACTGTAATCGATCGTAAAACTGAAAAATTCCATTAAATCCGGCATATATTTTTTCTTTTTGAAATATCATGATTATTAACTAAGATATGTAGCGATTTGAAAAATTGCGATGACGTTACAACCTCGGAGTATTTAGATATATTACTTGTAGGAAATATATGAGGTTGTCACGTCACCGTGAGGTTTTAAAATCGCTGTATCTTCATTAATAAATATTAAATCGCAAAAAGAAAAAATTCGTATTGATTATTTTTCAACATACTATCGGATATAGTTAATGGAATTTTTCATACTGATTTATGTTAGTTCCTTATTGATTAAATTTCAAGTGGAGAGTTTCAGTCAGTTATAGCAAGTTAATTACTGTTGTATTTAATAATAGTATAATAGTATAATTCACTTATTATTTGATACTGATTTCTGATAGAATTTTATCGTACGCTAATTTTCTATTCGTAAGTTTATAATAGCGCATCAAATGAGTTTTGGCATAACATTCTATTTCACCGACGATAAAGAAATCAATTTTTATTAGAATCATGTTACAATGCAAATTAACTTTCATTTACTTCAAATCATGTAGTACGTTAAATAGGACTACCGTATAATGAGACTGGTGCTGATATGTAAGGGATTATTCTACTCGTGCGACTATTTTCGCCCTTGCACTCGGGCGAAAACCGTCGCTCGGGTTCCATGATCAGCTTCCGCACCCGTCGTGTCATAATGTATTATTATTCTCAGTGTGTCCTTTTTCCGTTAAACATTCTTTATCTTTTAGAAAAAGGGTAATCCATTTTATTTTTACTTTTCCATTGTGATTCTAAGCGACTATTGATTGAACAGACAATTTTACTTATAAAATATATGCACGGCTTTTTATCGGCATATAAGCTAGAAGTTAGAATGTTTCATTTTACTTATCAGTAACATGGAATTTCCAGCTAAACTAACAAGGAAAGTGTCAGGCCTCCGGGTTACAGATTTTTATGAAACATTAAAAATTACTTTCTAGTATTGAATAACGAAATAAACCACTTTTAGTTTAATCTAATAGGCTTTTATTCAGCAGATGCAGTGTGATTTGTTAGCATAATTGCAAGTATATATCTGTATATACAACTTTTTTTAGCATAGGACACATGGGCAATGCTAATGTTTTTAGTTGTACCTGTTGTACAAAGACCTATTAGATCAAACTAAAGGTGGTTTGTTTCA
>JAWWEP010020582.1:0-16737 GCA_035582995.1 Sycophila quercilanae | reverse complement strand
CAATTTAAAAATTTTCATGCGACGTTGCAAATATTTGAATTGTTCTTCGAGTTTCAATTCGAGGCGAGTGTATGTACCATCAGTATGGCAACACCAAAAGGCACATCTAAAATTAAGAACGATAAGTATTTAAGGAAATTAAGGAATTACAGCCACAGTGCAACTTTAATGAGATTCTGGCATGAAATCTCAGGTGAGATCTCACGTGAGATTTTTCAATAGGGACACGCTTTCATTGAATTTTTAATTCGGAATTTTTTTTATCAACTTTGCTCTTTTGTGTTTACACTATTTTTCCATTTCGTTCATTATGACACTTTTAATATCAATATTTATTTATAGATTGTATATAATTAAGCGTTGTTTTATATATGAAAAAAGAAGTCTTTTTAAACGTTTTTTTTTTATTTTGAAGCGATGCAAAAAGAATTATTATTACTACTAATCAAAAGCTTTTTCCTGACTTTCATATAAGATAAATCAGTTACGTCCGGAGCGTAATCGTGTGCATTTAAATGTTAACAGTGCAGAAACACTGTAAATGTGTTTTCGTATATGCAATCGCTATCAGGGTCGTAAAATTGATAAATTTCCGTTAAATTGTGTCATCTTAACTCTGATTTTTCAATAATTACGAAGCACCAAGCAAAATTACTGCAAAAATTCGAAATATCTTCAGAACTAGTTTCAATTCGGCTTAAAGATTAAAGTACGCTCGATTCATAAAACTTTTTGTGTCCAGAGATCAATCTATAATCGAGATACCGAGAATCCCAAGTCCGCCGAGATTTTTAATAAGGATGGAGGCGCGCGCCGAGGCGCGAAAGGAGCGGGTTAAATTAAACGAGGAGGTTCGCCAGCGCAGGCGAGACGAACAGAAGAAAAGGGAAGAAGCGAGCCGACAGGAAGTCGAAGAGGAGCAACGAAAAAAGCAAATACAAGTGAGTTAAATTAATCGACAAAATGATTCGGTCATAATTCGTGGAAAAAGATTATTCTTTTAATTGTCAAGTATTTTATTATAAGACACTGCTTTTTTGTTTGGACGAAGGCCATGAAGGAGACGATAAAGCTTCGAAGGGAGCAAGAGGAGCGACGCCGAAAAGAGATTGAAAAATACGATAGACTGAATAGTATCGCAGATCAGTTTTACCGAAGGCTATTGTTCCGCAGATACGCGATGGAGCCTCTGTTGAGCCTCGTCGAGCAAAACAACGAGCGTCTGAAAAGTGCCGATCAGCACTACGAAGGAGTACTGTTGACCAAAATTTTCTCCGCGTGGAAAAGTGATTGGGTGGAGCAACGAGAGGCTAAGCTGCAATTGGCAAGTAAGTTCTACTGTCGTAATCTGCTCTGGTACGCCTTCGACGACTGGAAAAGTTTTGCCGTGGATATGAAGCAGAAGTATCAAGTGGCTGTAGATTTCCACGAGTTGAAAGTACTGGCAAAGAGCATTAAGGTGTGGTATACTTGGTGTGCCGAAACGAAAGCCATTAATCACGAAAAGGAGATGCAAGCTATTAAACTCTATGAAAAGAAGTTGAAAAAAGTTTACTTTAACGTGTGGAAAAAGTACATGTTTTTAGATGATACTATAAAAGAGAGAGAGCAAAGGAGAGAGGAATGGAGAAATTTAATAAGAAAGTTTATTCCAGATTCGCCAAAAGCAAAAATGTCTTTTGATCAATCGTAGAGAACGTGCGTTTGAAGGAGAATGAAAATGAATCACTGCCAGTTTTTCTAAACGTATTTTATTATTACATAAAGATGTGTTTAGAATATACTGAGGCATTATATGTGCATTTTTACGTACACAAATATTCTCTTACAAACTTTAGGCTAGTGTACAAGTAACAGCCATCACTTTTTGTTACAATCAGCTAATAATAGCTGATAGATCTACTAGTTTTATTAATACCATAGTTCTTTTTATCACAGTAACAATTATAGTATATAATACGTATATACAAATAAAACAAATTTGGTATTTAATAATGACACATTGTCATATTATACTGATAGACCTGCTTAACAGTGATAATTTTGTTACTTTCTGTAATGTACTTACTTTACCTTATAATTCAACTAAATTATTATTAAGTTTCCATGATTTTTTTGGCATGAGTTTAAAAATGTTTAAAAAATTATATCTACAAATAATATCTACAATTTACAACAAAGTAGATGAATAATTTTTTTAAATGCTCCTTCCTTGTGTCCATTCTCATTGCTATAAAGACTTTCGTGAGTTGTTTTTCCAAGATATAACAACCAGAGATGATAAAGTAAATAAAAGAAGACAATCAAACCTATCAATAGGCTGTATATAGACGATACAAAACAAATGGCCATACTGAAAAGAATAGTACAAAAGATTAAACTAATTATAATTAATTATTTTTTAAGTAAAAGTTTTTAAAAATATGATAACTTACTCTAACTGATGATAAACATCACTGCAATCATCTGGTAAAAGTATTGTAGCTACTAGTATAAATGGATGGCAAACGGTAGTCATTGTTAAATTTGAGCCGTAGATAAATGCTATAGCAGAAAAAAGTAAACATGCCAAATACCATCGTAAATTACTCAATCCTATACAACAATCCAACCTGTAAACAAACGTACAAAATAAATATCTATTTAATCAATTCTCTTATTTGTTTAATTATAAGAAAACAATTTATAAAAGTAAAAAATGTACCATTTGCTATGATATTCTCTTCCTAAGATGCAAGTTTGACAGAGCCTGCAATGGAATGCTTTAGGTGGTGCTTGTCTCCTACATATATTACAAATTTTTCCACTACCTTCTCCAAGCTCTATTATTTGCGTTTGTATACTTTCTTGGGAATATTGGTCGGCATTTTGTCTAGTTTTGTATCCACAAACAAGTCCACCCATGACGCAAACCACAAAAACAAAATTCTCTTCTGGTAAAATTTCTAAAAGTGGTACTACACTAAATTCAAAAACTAACAGCAGCATAAGGACACTTGTGACAGTCCATACAAGAAAAAATTTTGTGCGCACGAGAAATCTTAAAAAGTTCTTGTAGAGGTAGTAGACGAGTAATGGTGTCATTGAAAATGTAACAACTGTACAAAATAAATTTAGCGATGCGATTAATGTCAGTATTGGTACAGCGAACACTGGTATTACAGTGTCAAAAGTAATGTGCTTTCCAATACTTTCCTTGCAACTGCAAGGATTGCTCATGAATCTCCCACAAAATCTCATGTTTTTGCATTAGATTAGCGTTTGGCTAATAATGCCTGCACTTTGTTCTACAAATAAATAAGAATCTCAGTTGGTAAATTAACGTCTTCCAAAAAAGCAATTATCATCCCGGCGTTTGTTCAGTCTAACCGTACATTGAAAGACGTTCCACTAAAAACATTATAAATTATTCAAGTGCATTGACCGTTCACGATATATATATCGTACACATAACCACTAGTGAGCACCGAGCACTGTGCATGATCAGGCCGTGAAATATATAATCAACGAATTATAGATCAGTAGGTTAGCAGTAGGTTAGGTAATTAAGCTAGGCTTTTTTTATTGTACTAAGAACACGACTTCACGATGTGCCTAAATACGATTAAACTTTATTGCACGTGTTCTGACGAAAATTGACATTATTTTAACGGACGTTAACTAACTATTTATCGCCACATCGCGATGTTACGTTAAGTACAACGGCTTCGCAAGTCTAAACTAACTAACGTGTCAAAAGCACTTGAAGATATCATATTGGGTGCAGATATAAGGACCCCACCCTAGTTATGTGTCTAGTGACAGATAACCAGGAAGTTTATACATTGCCTCACTGCACATGCGCACTTAAAAATTTAATGATTTGAATACAAAAAATTATCTTTTATCTGTCTCGGTATTTTATTTTCTTAATCGTATCTCGTGTATTCGAAAGCAAAACTTCTACTCCCGCCAAATGTTTCAAGAGCCGGGAAAAATTGTCTATTTTCATGTCAGAGCCGTGCCAGTGCGGTCGATATTGCGGCCGTAACTTGTTGCAGTTACTTATTAAGTAAATGAACTTTTTTTCCCTGTTTCGATCTTTGGTTTTATGATTATTTAAACACTTTCCCGTCGATATCGTGGCACAAAAAATTCTGAGTCCTATATTTTATCAAGAAACTTGTAATAACAAACTGTGAAGCGCGTGTAATACTTTCGTTTGAAAATATCGCTTACTAAATTCAATTCACATTTCAAAAACTTTGCATTAGAGAAAAACATCATGCAGCTAATATACGTTTGCGTATTAATAAAAGTGAATTATTGGTTTTAAATTTAAAACAGTACTTTTTACAAAACGATTTGTACAAAATGATGCAATTAATTACCATTTTTTCAAGCAATAATTATTATTCTTAATTTAATTTTAATTTAATCGAAATTTAATTTAAAATTTGTCAATGGAAACTATTTAATATGCGCGTATTTAATTATCGCGAGTCAATTAAGTACGCCGAATTTTTACAATTAATTTTTTTCGAAACAATTAATACACCAATTTCTCTTCAATCAACCGATTCGCTTGAATTTCGACCTACAAAGATGTATCAATTAAAGGAAATAATTAAAGTTCTTTTATCGAGTGTATAGTTTACACACACTACTTGTTTAAAATTTTTTCATCGATAACAAATATTGTATACGTTTAATTAGACGACGTACTATCGCAATTGCTTAAATAAGCATGAGCAAAACAAAACGATCGCCTTGTAAATACTTGAGCGAAAATTTTTAGTCGCCAATTGCTGCATATTGTTTATGCTTTATTCTGGACGCTCGAGAGATAATTATAACGTCGGGGGATTCTAGACCGCATGTATCGGAGCAGTTCTTTGGGCACTCGCGAGCAATTGTTGGTAATTACCAGACCGATAAGCCCGAGGGACAGATACAATAATTATTCGCTCCCTCCGCATTTCCCATATTCTTTGTTTTTCTCACTTCGTCTGCGCACGTCTTCGGCCACAAGACCCCCGATATCGAAGGCGATAACGAAACGGCGCTGATAAGGACACGGCGTGTAGGCCTGCGTATACTGAACATGTCGCCCGCCACGAGAGCCGCGGACATCGCACTCGCCTATAATATACAATGCATGACACATTATTATTCTATTTCCTCCTTCGCGAAATCGCCGCGAACGTAAAAAAGGGAAGAGCGCGCCCTCGCGTGAGTGTACTAAAACCCATATTCCACCCGACCCGAGAAAGTGTGGTAATACGCGGCGGTCGTCGGGCTTCCCGCGCGCGACATCGAGAGCACGCGAATTTATTCTACACGGCACATATAAGAAGAGTACTATATATGTGTACACCGGTGCTAATATGCGCGAGGACGCAGGAATGCGTTACATAAGGTGCGCGCGCGGCCGAACCAGAGGAGCACCTCGCCGCAGCGGCGGGAGGGGAAGGAGGGGCAGTATAAACATCGTTCGGCGCGACCGGGAGATAAAGCCCGTATAATACCCGCGAGCGCGCCGCTCCGTCCCTCAGTTCGCGCTCTCCTTCCCTATATATCGAGTGTGTAAGTGCGGCCGCCTCGTCATTTTTGTCGCGAAAGACGCAAGTCGCTGAGTTGAGTCTCAGGTGACGCGCTCACTGAAAATCTTTTTCATTTTTTTTTTCTCCCTTCTGCTGTGAGGTGCGTTGTATATACGTACACTCGCCCACCGGCGGAGTTCTATATAGGCGGCGGGATATTGGGTTACCGAGACGCCGGTTTGAGCTGGCGGAGACAGTAGGATATAGCGCGTGGACTTCGCGGGCGCCAGCGTCGAGACCTGCCGCGGACACGCGCGTGACGTTATCGCCTTTTCGCGCTCTGAAAAGTTGTGATTTTCATGTTTGACAGGACGGGGATGATAGTGTCGGGAGTTGCGTCGATGCCTCGCGCTTGGATGAGCTTCGCGTGAATTGGTGAAATTGAAATACATCATAGTTTCCTATCGCTGAAGTCTTTCTTTCTTTCTTTCTTTTTTTTTTTTTTTTTTTTTTTTTAAACGTCGGGTTGCTAGATTTATCTCTGTAAATTAAATGAATTATTGAGTGCGTTTTTTTTTCTTCTTTCGGCTGCTATACTGGCTTTCCCGCGTCTGAGGGTAATGAGCGTTGCATATAATCTGTAATATGATTCATTGCAGGCATATCATGTTAATGCGGTGTTCAAAACAGAGATGACAGTGGCTTGAAAGTTTCACATTGAAGGGAAGAGGCACGAAAAAATATTGATATGTGGCGATGTCTTCAGATTCATCCAAAAAATTGCAGATACTCTGGGACCATTTCATACACGCCGAGCATCAAAGCTATGAGGTAAATACTGGGTTATTCATAAGATATACGATACGAAATCTTCATTCTTTTTAGGAAATTTCGAAGTATTTTATTTTCCGTATTTCTTCTTTAAACGATTGCGGCATATTATTTACTCTTTCAACAATTATATTTATTTATTTACTTATTTATTTATCGAACGGGACATGCCCATAATACAAATATATATTTATACAAAATGTATATTAGGTGGTGAGAACAAGTAATAATACCAAAATTAAATTAATAAATACTTTGTAAGAAGAGAAAAATTAACAATAATCTAATATTGATTTAGATATTATGATATATTATAATAATTCAAAATAATCTTAAAATTTTACCTAAATATTTTTTAAATTCTATCTCACAATTATGTTCATCATTCTAACGTCTTATGTATAGTTTTTTTAAATTAAAGTAAAATAAAAATACATATATAAGTATAGAAAAACATAACAAAATTAATGAGCTCCGATATTTCCGCAAAGGCCGGCAGCCTCGCTTCTTCTATAGTAGCTCGAGTCATCAAAAACAAATAACAAATAGCAAATTAATGTAACTTATTCCAGTAAACCTCAAGGCATCGTTTAATAACTGCGAGGTAAATGAACGTTACTTAAGCTTTCCATCGTTAACCTATTAAGAGCTTCCACATATACATATAGCGAACGCGAAACGACCGCCGCCGTCTACGAGACGCCAGAATTTACATTCACAAGCAGTACATGCAATTTCTTGAAAAACGTGCGACACGCAAAGTGCTAATGTATTTTTCATTTGCAGAAATCCTGCTGGCTCGACGTCTTTCTGTCAGAGTTGCTGGTGCAAGTAAAAGAAGGCCGCGACATCAAGGATGTTCTTTCCTTCTGGTAAGTGTTTTTTTCTCACTCGCGTGCACGCGTTATACAACCACCTGAACTAATAGTCTTCATTATTCATTCAAATGCTTTAGCTGCATTTAATAAACGCTTGCATCGCCTCGTTACGTAGGCCCGTCTGTTTCTTCGCGAAACGCACCATAAATAGATTGAAAAATTCATTGGTCTATGATTTTTCAAGTTTCAATCGCGTATCTGCGAGGCTTTTTTTTTTGCAGACGTTTCCTGAACTTAACAAGTTCTCTTTTTCAGAGTCTCATAGAACTTCACATTGGCTCTGAAGAAGTAGAGTGAAAATGTCCATGACGAGTTTTAAAAAACTCATAAAAATTACAAAACATCGTAAAATCTTTTAAATACGTGCTATATTAAATAAAAAAATGTCGATGTACACGGTTAAAAATTCTATGTACTCTCATGTTGTCTGTATTTTGTGTGTACCAAAGAAAAAATTAATATTAAATTATAAGCCATTGCACATAAAAAACATTAATATATAATGTGTAAAATTTGTGTTTTTTTTTTTTTTACTTCCTGCGTACTGATATTTACAAGAATTTTACAGTTATATTACAAAAATTTTGTGTAAAATCAAATAAAACCATTGTAAAAAAATTTTACACAAATTTTATACAATTAATTCATCACCTGCAGATTAAGAAATAACACTTTTTTGTGTTATTTCTTAAAATGCCGTATTGAAAAATCTCTCGTGAGATTTCATCGGAGCGCTCATGCCAAAATCTCATATTACTTTTAAAATTAAAGTTGCACTGCAGCTATAATTCCTTAAATACTTATCGTTCTTAATTTTAAGTGTGCCTTTTAGTGTTCCCATCCTGATAGTACATCGGAAAATATATATTTTGAAACTATATGCATTAATTTTTGCATTTTTTAACTTTCGAAAAAATGCAAAAGTTGCCATAAAATATTTCAAAACATATCTGTTTTCCGATGTATCATTAGGATGGTAAACGCACACTTAAAATTAAAAAAGATAAGTATTTAAGGAATGGTCGCTACACTACAACTTTAATATTAAAAGTAACATGAGATTTTGACACGAGATCTCACCTGAGATTTTTCAATAGGCTGACATTTATCAGTATAACGTGTATACACAAACAAATAACACGACAATTGTTTATTTACAGCACAGTGGGCGAGAGCGGCATCGCGACGCTGGTCAGCTGCGAGCTGCTGGCGGACGTGCACCGGCGATGCGAGGCTACGCTTCCGCAGGGCGGCGGCGAGTCGGAGCTGCAGAGTCTACGCGACTACCTGAGCCAAGGGCGCGGATGGCGCTGCCTGGCAGTGCTCAGGCTGCTGGGCCCACGGGAGCTCAGCTGCGCCCGGGAGCTGATCGCCCTGCTCCTCGCTCTCTACCCGCTGGTGTCGGCGCAGCAGCACTCCGCCGAGGATGACTCGAGCAACCCGTACCTCGGGCTGGGGCCCGTGGACGACGACACCCTGGACACTCTGGACGCGCTGGACGAGGCGCTGCAGCGCAAACAGCGACGCTCGAGGCGCAGGAGCCGGCCTACGAAGCCGCGGGAGGACTTGGCGGACGCCGATCCGTCCGCGCATCGCCGCCGGAGGAAGCGCGGCGCCGGGCGCTCGCGCTTCCAGCAGCTGCTCAAGCGCAACCTCAACGAGCTGCTCAGCAGCGACTCCGAGGCTGCGAGCGAGAACGGCCTCGATCAGACGCGCTCGTCGCTCACGCTTAAAATACGCCTGAATCCCATGGACTTCGAGTACTTCACGTCGGTGGTGCGCAGCGAGGATGAGGTTTTTGCGAGCGGCAAGTGGGACTGCGCATTCATCGACGAGAGCGGCAGGATCAACTGCACGGAGAATCAGCCTCGCTCGTCTGATTTTAAGTCTTGCGCCGAGTGGCAGGAGTTCGCGGACGAGCGCGTGAAAGCCGCAATGAGTGCGCGCGTCAGTCGCTTTGAATCCAGTCTTCTGATCATCCAGCTTCTGTTGACGCTGCAGCAGGAGGCACCGGCGGAGTCCAATCCCGCGATTCACGTGCTCAAGTTCGCCCTGGACACGCTTTGGGCGCTCGAGTTCACGAGCGAGCACTCGCCGGCTTTCAGCGGCCTCCACTCGGCGACTCTCAAGGCTACGGCTGCTCGACTGATGCTGCGCTGCCTGGAGAAAGCTCTGCTCGCCGATGAGCCTGCAACTGCTATAATCCACAACGGCCTACTTCCTATGACACTGAGACTGTTGGAGGACGCCTGCGGCAAGCCTGTGCCACGCGACGCAAGTCCCGAAGAGGGCTCGCTGCTCCAACAGTTCATTTTCGCAACGATTCACGCCATCTTCACGTTCCTGTATCATCTATTACACCAGCGCGGCAGCAGCGAGAAGCTGAAGGACTTCCTCGAGCTGTTCCAGCTTTTCGCCGAGAGCCAGGACGGCCGGTTGGTTGAGCGGACCATCATGGCCATTGTCGAGCTTCCTTGTGCCGATCCCGGTAAGCCAATAAGCAAGGCTCGGAAAATCGTGGACATGATTGGAATGCTGATGACCTCATTGAAGCGCACGGAGCGAGATCTGCATCACGCCAATCACTGTCGGCGATCGAAGCACAAGAGCTGCCCGCTCGAGCAGACAACGCTGGACACGCATCATCATTTAGACGCCCTCGGTTTACCTTATTACTCGGAAGTGGCATGCGTTGCGAGAGCAACACTGTCGTCGGCTGTCTGTGCGATCTCCTCGCTGTTCTCTACTCTAACGTCGCTTCTCAAGGAAAGTTGTTCGTTCGATGCGGATTTTCAGTCGCGGCTGCTCAAGGTGATGACGACTTGTGGCACCTGCTGCTGCTTCCCGCCGAAGCTCCTGCTCTCTAATACCATAAGCTTGCTAAAACGAGAAGAAGGCAGCCCGAATTACAGTGCTGTGACGGCTTTGATAGAACGGACTGTTTTCAAAGAGTTGGGTGGCTACCCGAGCTCGGACGAGACTTGTGCCTTGTGCGCATCCGTGCACACTGGATCCTGGGACTTTTTAGAATTGTATTTGGGTGTATTGGATCCCCATGATTCGAAGATGTGCCATGCTATAATGAGGCATCTCCTCAGGGTTACTCCAAACTGCACCTTTTCCGTGAAGCAAGAACTGCTCTTCCGCGTTTTCTATCCAACGTTTCTGAAAGCTAAGGCGCTGCTCTGCAATAATTCCAATAAAACCGAGTACTCCACCCTTAAATTCCTCAGTCATTCTTGCCTCTCAGCAATTTCCAGTCTCATAGTCAACTCTAACACTTTCCAAAGATTCGCCGAACTTAATGGTCTTGAGGAGGTGTTGCCCTTGTTATCCAATCAGGCCTTTGTTAAGATTGTGTACACCTTTTTGGAAATTGCCGTCTTAATGGAGATCAACGGCGCATACGGCGAAGAAGAAAGCAAAGATCCAGTTGTCTGTGCGAGACCCGCCGCAAAAGCATTGTTTCGACACCTGAACAAAGAAACGAGCGAACTGTTGACGATATTGCGAAATTCGACCGATAAGAATGAGGATAATAAGGAAGAGACGCAGAGCGAATCTATCAACGACACCGCGAAACAAAAGCTGGCCTTTCATCGAGCGAGTGGAGTATGGCGCGCCGCTGCCGGAGTTTTACTTTGCAGTCCAAAATTCCGACTCGAATTCAGAAGGCACTCGATCTTCGGTGATGCTGTATCCCTTGCGGAGTACTTGGCAGTCGCAATCGCAACCGATAGATTCAATGGTAATTTATGCGCCTTATATAATTTTTCTTGCTAATTTGTTTCAATGGTATGCAACTGGATTTGAAATTCAAGTATCGTTGTCTTCTTGCAGGTGGAAACAAGTTCGCTCATCGTTTGATGGAAGCTGTTATAACGTGCTGCTTGACTGCTTCGATTTCGAGTGAGTCACTTAATTAATTCGTAAAATAATAAAACTTTGATTGCTCCTTGTTTTCGACCGAGTCAATGATATAATCCTTGATTTTTTAAAAATCTTTCAACTTGAATATTTTTTATTTTTTAGATGATTGCAACATTATTGCGATACTCAGTGCGGCATTAATGAATGAAAATGTGAAATTAACTCGAGGCATTGGAGCTCTTGTAGAAAGATTTTTGCAAGTCTCCATGCTTAGGCCTAGTGAAGAACAAACGGTACCTCAAGAAAATTCCCGAACTAGAGTAAGGTTTTTTAATAAAATTATCAACTTGTTCACTTTGTGCAGATTTAAAACAAAAAAATAAAAAAATACGTTTTATTTTCTATCAGTTATCGAATGTAGCGATGGACTCTTCGCCGGAATGGATTGAAGGCGAAGACAGCAGCGCTGGGGACTATGTAACCGCCGATGACGGTTACGACGCTGATGTAGAGATTCTTGTGAAGAGCAGTCAAGATGGACTCTCGAAGCGTTTCAACAATTTAATTGGTGCAACTGAAACGGTAAAGAGTAACATTGCTGCTCACCCCGCTCTCTGTTCTCTCACGATAGAACTGTTAATTTATTTTGCGAAATCGTAAGTTTGTAATTACACTTAAGTCATGACACTGAAATTGGCAGCCGATTCGATTTTCACGTAGAAATCAGCGCGTTCCCTCCCAAAAATTGTTTGCAGTTACCTTATAGATATATAAAGGAGTTTTGAAAATTATAAAGCTCTATCCAATTTCCTTGATATTTTTTTTTCGAATCAGCTGCCATAGAATTTTCTGTCAATTTTAGTGTCACTTAAATCACAAGTTTTTAAAATATTTTCTGGAAATATTTATACATAATTTATATATAATTTAAGCAGAGGCCTAGACGAAGAGAAATGCGAAATTATAACAAATGGATTGAGAAAAGTGTCAGTTATTTGTAAAGAAAGCACTTTAAGCTGCGCAATTTTGGCTGGATCCGGAGTAATTATGCGTATAATTAGTGGGTTCAAAGAAGTATTAGAGAGTAAAAACGATAAATATCAAGGTAATTAATATAATTTTAAATGAAAATTAATTTATGGGAAATATTTAATAGTCTTTATAACAATATGGTACTTTTTCAGAATTGCAACACGCGGTACTTGAAATCTTCACGCTCCTAGCGATGCAGTCGATATCACCAACAGAATTAACATCTTACCTTACATTTTTCAAAGTAACGTCACCCCCACTTTTGTCTCTTTTGGAACCACTTCTTCGCTTGGTTCTTGTCGCTAAGCCTCAGCCAAATTTTATTTTGTCCTTCCCGATGGACTGCGAGGAGTCCGGGTCTTTAAAAGTCAATAACGAGGATTTTAAGAACTTGGAGAAGGCAGAGAATTTGGTAAATAATTTCCGAAAAAAGCACGTCGCCGCAGAAATATGCAGTCCATGGTCTGTGCATGCCATCTGCTTGCCTGTTGGGTCTGAGATGGCCTGGCCAGTTTGGTTGCAAGGATGTTCAGTCTCTATGTGGCTAAGGATTGAACGAAGATTATCCAGTACTAGTAATCGAAATGTACATGTGATTAGTGATTCTAACCGTGATCTTAATTCTAGCAGTGATAGTTTGTCCGATTGGGGTCTATTATCTGACAATTGGAGTAGAGAAGGTAGGACAAAAATTGTTCAATTAAAATAACTGAAAAAAAAAATTACAATAATTCATTTGGTACGTACGTTTATTTAGTCATGATGGGATCATCGTCTCCACCTGCACCAGTTTCGATTCTTCACATGATATCCATTGGGTTTGAATCATTGATTTTAGAAACTTGGTTAGACTTAAAATCAGGTATTTATCAACTTATTGTAGTAATTGTGCACTTTGATTCTAAAAATAATAGCGTACAAAGCTTAACAAAAAATTTACATCAAAACAGATAAGCTTATATTACGTCTTACGCGACCGGATGATAAGACAAATCGCACTATTTCGGAAACTTCGATAAGCGGAATGCTACCGTCGGGTCGATGGCATCATTTGGCGATTAGTTTCAAAGATACGGTATTAAATAAACACAGTGCTGTGGTTCAAGTTGTAATTTGGGTGGATGGATGGAAAGAAATTAGGGCACAGTTGCCATTTGATGGTTTATTGATTAGAAAACCAGGTACAACGTGCGTTTTACTTGGGCAAGTTGGACCAAACGCTATTGGAGCTTGGTATCTTGGAAATTTAATGATATTTAGGTAAAATAAATTTGGGACATATTTCAACGTTTATTTCAAAAACTTAAATGAAAGATGTTAAAATATCATTTTTGTTTTCAGATGCCCAGTATTTACCAGTGAAAAAGCCTTGTATCTTGCAAGTCTTGGACCTAATTTTACAAATTTATCCGATTGTCTTTTGAATAATTTTAAACCAGATTTTGCTCCGCTTATTTCGTCTGGAGCACTGAATGGAGTGCAAGAGCTGAACGTTGGTTTGTACTGCAGATTTGTAAAAAATTGTGTTTTATATTTATTTTTCACTGTTTAAAGAACGTAAATTGCAGAAGGTGATGAGGGTGACGTTAACAAAAAGAATTCGAAATATGCTGCCGATGTAAAGGTTTCTGATTCAAAAATCAATTGGGATTCGGTGATGGACGCGACAAATTCACACTTAAGTGACCTGCAGGATAATTTATTACTGATTTACGAAGCGCAAAATCCTAAAGTGGTTCACTTGTATCCTCAAGCCGTAGCAAATAGTAATGGTGATTTTCCTCTATTAATTAATGTTTTCTGCCGCAATGTTTAAATATATTTTATTGATTGAATGAAAACGAACTTTTATAATTTTTTAACAGTGGTGAAAAATTTTCTGCCCGGTCACCCTGGATTTCGTGTCATTTCTGCGCCCGAACACAGAGTTGCACAGCAGCCACCTCTCTCCATACCGCCAATTACGATTGTACAAGTGCAATCGCAAAGTTACAAGGGGTTGATATCATCGGCCGCTTTGATTGGTGGAATGCCCATTTTCATGTATTTATTTGCCAGAGTATGAATTTATTTTCTCACTTTTAATATTTCGTTGTATCACAATGTATGCTAACGTAATTAACTTATTTTTCGATGCAGGTAGTAGAACTGAATTCAAATGAAGAGGAGCAAGCCTTAGCTCTTTCGATAGTTTTACACTTAGCACGCAGTGATTCCGAAATGTTGAGTCAGTATCGTTTGGAAGGCGGAGCCTCCCTTCTGTTAAAAGTACTCGAATCTCCTCGCTGCTATGCCAGCAAATACATGCTCAAGGCTATTCTTGACGCTGCTTGCGACTGTCCAATTTTAGTAAAAGACGCTACGACGAAGACCCATCTTATTTTGCAGAATTGCGAAGCAGTCATAACTGATCCAGATTTAATAAAATGTGCGCTAGAAGCATGGAGAACGTGGGCGACGTTCGATACTTTAAATCTTCTGCTTCAAACGATGCTATTTTTACTGAACGATCAGCACTCGCATAGAGAATTCAACGCAGCACAATTAAATCGCATTAGAATAGTTGATACGATTCTTAGCATGTGTAAGGTAAGTAATCAAAACAATGAAGCGCGAAATAAATTTCTGAGTGTTTTTAATTGATTTCTATATTCTTCTAGGAGCATTTTATGTACGAAGAAGTCAATGTATCGATTGATCCTACTACGGGAAGTGCAGTGGTAGAATTAGTAAGAGCCTTGATGGGCGCTCCGCCAGAGTTTTCCCATTTGGTCTCTATTACAGACTATCTAATACTCGTTCATCAAGCTTCAGAAACGTACGTCACACATTCAAGACACAATATGTATTTCTTATTACCACCTTTAGAAGACACAAAAGCAAGTATCTCTCAAAAGCTAATTTAGCCTTCTTAAGTCTGTTCAACTGAACGGCAAATAATACATGCGCATACAAATTTCAGAGTTTGATTAGCAGTTCATCGCACGAGTCAATCAGTACACTGGATAACCCAAAGCTAACTAAAGCCCTGACAAACGTGAGCATACGCAAGGGAAAGATGACGCAGGATCACAAGGCCGAAGTTCACGTAGAAAATGATACGTCATCGCAAGGGCAGGACACAAGCGCTGGCGAGGATTCGGGTATCGCGGCGAGCGAGGGCTCCAATCAGCAGAGCAATCAGAGGCAAACAGGCTGGTCCGATAGGAAACGAGCCTGCCAGGGTTTAGTCTGCGAAGGTTTGCTGCTTCTGCTGCGCGATGCGCTGCGAGTTTTGCCGGACAGTCAGGTTGGCTCGGTCCTGAAGCACGTATTGCGCGTCGAGTTGCTGCTCGTCTTGGCTAACAATGCGGATGTCAGGGTGCGCATCGCTCTCGTGAAACTCATCCAGGTGTATCTTCAACGTGCCACTGACGAGGAAGTAAACAAGTTCATTAAGCACAAGTACTTCGTACACTTGGCAAATCAGGTGGCGCTTTATCCTGGCAGTGAACCCCTCGTCGTTACTTTGGAGAATCTGGCGTTGAAGGTGCCTGGGCTTGCCGCAATGCCGCCAATTTTAGCAATGTTCCCGAAGGCTGCTTATACCGATCTTAAAGTCGTCGATCCCCTGGTGTCTTTCCTATCTGATCTTATAAAAAAGGTACGTGACTACTTAAAGTGATTTTTTTTTTCATAAAAAACCTAATTTTCTTATAAATTGTTTTGATTTTAAAACGGTTTTAGAATCCTAATGTACTGAGAGTGTTATTGGAGCAAGGCTTGATGGAGTCGCTAACGCGAGGTCTCGTTAATGTCGCGCATGCGGAGTCCTGGAACTGCGGAGTTCCAGATTTCCTTGACTTCACTATTTTCCACAAGATACTAGGACTTTTGGTGGCGATCGCGACGAAACTTCTCGACTCCCCGGGTAACCATCACATGCAAGCCGTGACGGAACTCCACGGAATACTAAACCATGCTGAGCTCAGGGAACGATCACAGTGCGGATCGAATAAGAATTGCGTTCGATTACTGAGGGATGCTCAAGTCGCCCTTTTCGACGGCCAGCTTGATGTTTTGACAGCTAAAGTATCGAACCATTCTGGATTTCATTTAAAGAGTACTGCATCTTACCTAGCAACATCATCGAATTACAAAAACAGTAGGAATTAAATATATCATACACTCTCGATTTTTCTAAAGTGTTTTAATAGCATTAATTTTGTTTTTTCATTGTAAATTCGTTTATTTTTGCAGGCCTAACAACTTCAAGTGAGCACAGTGATCACGGTTCGCGATCCTCGAGTTACGGAAGTTTACATCTAGGTTCTAATTCATTAGGAAAAGAGCCTGGCAAAGGCGAAGTAAACGAGCGTTTCCGACTGACTCTCAATAGATCCGTAGACTTTTTGACAACCGCGGATCAAACGCCATCAAAGGAAGAACTTCAACTGACCAAACGGTTGTTCTCCATACTTTTACAAGGTATTTCAAGTCCACTAGGCACAAAAACATATTGGGTAAATGCATGGTCGGTGAAGTCTGCTTTGAGAAAGAACGCAGCAAAAATTATGGTTTGGCTTCTGGCACCTCATCAAAGCAGCAGTGCTAGAGTTTATGCA
>JAWWEP010020571.1:0-16738 GCA_035582995.1 Sycophila quercilanae | reverse complement strand
TGAATCACTAAATTAAAAAAAGAAAAAATACGTGTCGATTATTTTTTAATATTCTATAAGAAGGATATAATGGAATTAAAAAATTAATTTAGTAGCCGACCTTATTGGAATGTTTAGAGGAAATTTCGAATATAGTTTATCAAGTGGTTGTAGAAAGTGTATTGAGAATTTTGTTTATTTACTTACTGCATGAGTAAAGTATAGGATGAATTAATAATAATATATTTAATTTGCAAGTAAAATTACATACGTGATATTAACACGCAAATAAATGTATCGTGATAGCTTAATAATTTTATACATTGTATTAACTTTAATTATTCAGTTTACGTCTATAATGATTACTCTAGTAGTAATAATAAAATAATTATTAATTAATTTTACATCAATTTATTGAACCTGTAAGATATTTACTTTTTTTATTACTAAAATCTATTGCTTTAAAGTAGTTTTATAATTTGTTTTAATGCACATTTTTAAGGCATCCAATATAAAAAAAAAAATAAGAAAAAAATATAATGTACCGTTTATTTCACGATAAATTCTGTACTATCCTATGTATGTAGCTGTAAAGGTCTTTTATCAATAGATAAAAGATTTAGTTTCTTCATGCCTAATCCAAAAATGTTAAATTTATCTTAACGACTTTCTCACTGCTTTCTCATTGCGGGAAAAAATGTTTTATTGATTTGCAATTTGCACGAGGTCGACGTAGAGCAAACTTTTTACGCTGCACTACTTCAAAAGATACAAAATCTCGGCTCGCCTGCTCTCGCGCCAAACTGCTCTGCGCGCGGAAAAAAAGCAGGCGAGTTGAAAGCACTCCGAGGGGAAAAAAGCAAAAATTAATATTAAAACGAAGTAAGGTGATTAAAGGGAGAAGCAATAATGAAAAGCCGCGGCGGAGCCCCGACACAAAGGCGGTAAAAAAGAGGGAGGGAAGGGGAGGGGGTAAATAATGAGCGAGGAGGGAGGCGACAAATACGGACAAAGGAGGTAGAGAGATGAAGTTGGCGAGGGAAGAGAGGAGGCGAGCTGCGCGTCGAAGGAGGCCGGGGGCCGTCGTCGCCGCCGCCGCGTGTGCGTGCGGGGCTGCGTGAGTGCGCGCGCGCCGAGAAGAGAGAGAAAAAGAAGGAAGGCGACGAGCGAGAAGAGACGTGGAAAAAAATGAGTCCGCCGCCCTTGCGGCTATGCGCACGAGTCCCTCGCGGCCGAGCGGAGAGGGACGAGGGAGTGAACAGGGGGTATTCCGCGGGAAGAAAACCCAAAGGTTTCGTATGTGAGAGGAGATTGCGAGAGACTTTTCATGGGTTCCTTAATTTTTTCGTGTATTTACTTTCAGAGTATAGTTTAATTTATTTTACCTTCGTATTATATTCTTTTACCTCTGCAATTTTTTTAAGAAAGCTTGTTGAATTGATAGTAATAGCATTATGTAACAAGAGAGGAAAGTGTAGTATTATTTCCGCAGAGGGAAAATAAATTTTCATACATCAGTTAAACATAGATAGTTCAGAAAACATAGATAGTTCAGTAAACATAGATAGTTCAGAATATACAGCAAGAGAATGAGGTTGCAAGGAATCTCAGTACGCAGGAAACTCATCACTCCACGCACAGCTGAGAAATGATAAACTTGGAGCATCGTCATTTTCTTCGCCTTCGCTCAACTCGCGCACACCGAATGAAACGCAAAAAGCACAAATCCGTAATCTCCGACGGGAATACAAACAGCTTCCGCGCGCCTCGCTTACAACAATAGCTCCTAAAGGCGAGAACAAAGTCGTTCGCTCGGCTAATCGCGCGTGAAATCTGCCGCTGCGCTTTTATATTTCGCGAGTCAATTTGCTTATGCAAATTCGCGGCGGCGCGCGTAATTGAATTTTGAAGTTTAGCGAAATTTCCCGTTCGGCGCAAAAACGTTGCGTAAACTTTCGACCGGGACGCGTGTTTTGCGAAGATTGCGTGTGTCTTTTCAACGATCGTTTACCGGCGATAGGCTAATCAATTTTTTTGCATCGTGCTTCGGCGCGGTATCGCCAAAAATTGGTGATGCTGCTATGCTGCTTTATTAACGTGACGATTTCAACGAGCTGAAGTGTCGAGGAAGCCTTATTTTACAAATTATTTTTTATCAATTAGTCGAGTTCGAGTCGTTTCAATCCCATTGCACGGTTTCCGAGCGATCATTTTTTATCAGAAAGTTGTCTTTTTTTATGAGTAATCGAATAAAATTGATTAGAATAGAAACTCTAATAGCTTTCATCAAAGCTAAAGTGTAACCGTCGTCTCGCGCTGCCGGCCACGAGGCAATAAAGTATCGCCTAAAAACGAAACCGCAGTCGCACTCGCGAAAACCGGAGCCGCGCTGAAAAGGTCAACGTTATCCTTATGAATCATCGCTGCGCGCGCGGCGGCAGCCTCGCACACCGCAGACCGGGCCCGCACGCCCGCAGACCTTCTACTCGTGCAACCTGCGCGGCGGCGCGCACACAGAGACGCGCTCGAGTAGCGCGCGGCGAGTTGAAAACCGCGCGCGCGTCGGACACACATAACCAGAAGCCAGAATAGCCCAGGTGCAGGTAAAAGTCTCCCCTTTCCCCCTCGGCGGCGCTGTACGCGGCGCGCAGGAGACCACGTGGTCTGCGGCGGCGGCGGCGGTGACGAGCGGGGGAGGGGGGAGCGAAGCGTACGCTGCCGCGGGGTGGGGGGAGAGAGCCTCGGCGCTCGCCGCCGCCGCCGCCGCTATTAGTTGACATCCGATCGCCGTGGAGGGAGCTCGCGTCCAGTCGTCGTCCCCTCAGTGTGTGGCTCTGTGTGCTTTTGTATAATTTTCTGTGCGTGCAAACCAAGAGAGTGCGTTCCCCGCAGTGCGTGTTGCCCCGATGACTCGTACGCGCCGCTCGAGCATGACGGGCGAGTGAAGCGGACGAGCGGAGGAATAAAAAAAAAGAGTGTATATATATAATATACACACATATATATATGTATATACAGCCCGGAGTGGCTGGAGAAGTGCGCGCGTGTCAGTTGAGTTTCCCTCGGCCCCGTTGAGCGTCGACGGCGCGCAAAAGTGAGCAGGAGAGAGCGGAGAGACGGCGAGAGGAGCAAGGCCACAAATATTCCGGGGATAACGAGGAGGGAGCGCGAGGAGGCAGGAGGCCCGAAGGAGGCGGCCTCGTCCTCGTCCTCGGCGTCCGCGTCGCCGTCGCCCCGGCCCCCGCACGCCGCCCCCAGCCTCGACCTCAGCGCCAAGAGGATGTACCCCAGCAGTGCGGGCATCAACGCGGCAGCTGTCGCCGCGGCAGCTGCCGCCCGGCATCCGGTAAGCCGACGATCATCATCTCTCTTTCTACTCACTTTTTTTTTTTTTTTCACCCCTCGTAAGTTTGCGCGCTTCGAGGCACCGACTCTTCTTCGTGCGAATGGAATTGCGGCGCTAATTCGTGCCTTTGCCTCTGCTTATTTTTCGGAGCAGTTGATTATACTTACGGAGTGTACACACACGACTGGTATAATTGTGTGTACACGGTGTAAGCGTCGGGAAAGTGCAAATGTTGCGTGTAATGGAGAAGCAAATCGAATTGATGTAGTGGTCTTGAGTTATTTTCAAATTACATCGAGGCAGGTGTACTATATAGTGTTTTAAGGATGTTTAGCATATATTTAAGGAATAAAATGTGCAGTAATCATCTCGATGACGTAGCATTAAGTTTTTCGGAGCAAACATTTATGCTACAGTGTATAATTTGGTGCGCGCAAGTCTTACGTGACTATTTTGTCCGACGGGAAATTTGAATGGTTTGAATTAGCGCCTGAAAAAAAATACTAACAATTTTACTCGAATAGTAATTGCACAAACCGTTATAAAACACAAAATTCTTACAGCCATTGACTCAAGTAACTTAAAATTTTTTCAATATCACGTTAAAGCCAAATCGAACATGTTAGTCTAGGAGCAGGGTACTTTTTCGTCAGGGTTACAGGTCCATGTAATATTGAATGTTATTTTAATGTATTTTTGCACGCTGAACACGAATTTCGAGGGTGAATTGTCCAAAAATGTACAGGTAATTTGTTATTAACAATTTCATTGTTTATTAATTCCATTATTGAGTTTCAACAGAGACAGAAATGTAGAGAAATGTTCCGGATGAAATAAGGAATAATTTCCATTTTGATTTTTTGAAAAAATATTAATTAGAACCGAAGATATTGCAAAATTAGTGCAAAAAAGGACGCGCGTATGCACGTATGCTAAACCTTCATTGTACTAATTTTGTAATATCTTTGGTTCTAATTAATATTTTTGCAAAAATCAAAATGGAAATTATTCCTTATTTCATCTTAGCTAAACTCACACTCTTCCGAAAATCAACTTTTTCGCACTTGTATGGAAAATTACTATTTCAGCATACCGAGATACGCGCACTTCATTAGTCCCACGAATTTTTCAACAGCTCACAGTGGCGCGAATGTTTGAACACTCGAAATGTTTAAAAAGGAAGGGAAAAAAAAAGCGAAAGAAAATCACCGCGAAGAGGGATCCGACGCTAATGCGAGTCAACAATTTTTTTCCCTCCGTCGTGCCGAGTCGTAAAATTCTCGAGGAAGGAGCCAAAAGCCAAGCGTCGGAGAGCGAACAGATGCGACGGCCGCCGGCGCGCGGCAGAAACCGTTGAATATTTCGCGCACGTCTCGCTCGTTCAACGGTAGTCGCGAAAACGGATTTCGCTGCGTCGCCGCGCCAGAGGACACACTTCGCTTCTTCGCCCTCCTGCTCCTTCTATTCCTCGCTCTTTTTTTTTTTTGTCCGAGAAACGCGGAACGGTTATATACCTGCGCCCGCGCGCGCGACACGCGAAACCCGAGAGCCGTGATTTCTGTCGGGCTTGCAAATCGCGAGGATATTTGCATGGGAGAATCGGCGGGCGAGGAGCTCGAGTGTAGCGGATATAATTACGCCAGGGACGGATCGATCGGACGAGATGGAGTGGTGAGAAAAAAAGCTCGAGTGTTTACACGAAAATTCACGGGGCGAGGGATGAAAAATGTGTGCGGAAGCTCGCGTCTCGGTTCGTTAGTTGCGCCCGCTGAAAATTTCGAGGGTCCGATATATTACTTTCTCTCTTTTTTTTTCTTTTTTTACACGCTTTGCTAGCGTCGCAATTCAACCTCATTTTTTTTACGACGAGGGCGTAATGCTAAGAACTTGACTGCGTTTTTTCTCTCCAATGTCTTAATACGTTCAGGATTCTTGCATATATTGAGTTCGAAATGAAGCCTTCAATTGCAGTTCCAACGGTTTTTTTTTATTTACACGGCTGATAAAGTGAATCCTTTTTTTTTCATACAACTGCAGGATACGTGATTTTATTCGCACTGGGTTACGCTAGCGTAACGTGAATTCAACGGTTATGAAACAACGTGAGCAGCGAACATCAGTTGTGTATAATTACTTAATGAGGTAACTATTACTCGGAAATGATCGCGATTAATTCTTTCTCTTTTTATACTGATATTGAAAATTAAATAATTAACTTTAAATAGATGCAATTTACTTGCTGCAACGTAAATTTTTTTTTTTTAATTTTATGTACGTTTGGAGCAATTATTATTCGCGACGAGCGAAGTGTATACTTTATTTTATTGAAAAGTAAAGTCGAGTCTGATAATGTTTCCTTTTGACGCGTAAAAAGTAGGTACAATTGTGATTTACAAACACTTTGCCTTAGTATAATATAATATTTCATTAAAGCGTCGGACAAAAAATCATATCGCTCATTGTGACTGTTGACAGTGCAAATAGACGACCGACTGGCAATATTTTACAATCTACCTCTTGAAACACCACATTTATTTTGCAATTTTAAATTCGTTTTCGAATTCGCATAAATTTAAAAGAAAATGCAACAAAAATACGTTGCCCTCCATAAAACGATGAAAACTGCAATCGGCGCGTGTACGCACACATACCGTGCACACATATTTTAATCAAACGAAGAAAATAATAATCAAAATAAAAAAAAATAAATAAATATATACTCGATAAAAAAAAAAGAAAAAAAGCAGCGGTAGAACAAAAATACCGAAACGGCCGCCTTGTCAGCAGCCGCCGGCGGCGCCTTCATTTCAATAACTACATACAAAACGTTCGCACGTGCGCGCTCGGCAGACGGCCGGATGTGCACAATAAATCTCGGGAGGAGGGGGAGGGAGCAAGAGAACGCGCGCGCGCTTCTCAGCGATCGGAGAAAAAGAGAGAGAAAGAAAGGAGAACGAACGCGAGCCTGTACAAAAAAAAAAAAAAATTCCGTCCCGCCGATTATAACATCGGCGCCGTTGCACAAGTCGCGCGCGCGTTCGAATGCGGCGGCGCGAATCGCGCAATTACGTTCGGTGCTCGCACGCGCGCGGCCTGACTAATGATGCCCGCGTCGCGCTGTGAATGAATCGGCCGAGGAGAGGAGAGAGAGAGAAAATGCCGACGCGCGTCCGAGGCCTCGGGGGGCTTATCTCGGACGCGCTAAGTATGATGATAGGAGTGACGCGTGGGATTTTGGTGCGTGGTTTTTGTGATCGTCGCGCGGTCATTTTTTTCGAGGAGGAACGATAAATTTTTTTTTCTCACACAAGTACATTATTTAGTATATAAAGGGTTTAGTTTTCAAACTTCCCTTTATAATTAACAATGAGATTCGATGTCGTAGAGTGGGTGAAAAGTTCCGTTTCTTCGTTTTTCGATTTTTCACATAAACTTTTTAATTAAAAAAATATTCACAATTCTAGTTCGATATGTATGACAAGGTGCTTGCATCGCTCCTCTTTAACGACAAATGTAATTTTTGTAAAGGTCAGAAAACAGGAAAGAAACAACTTTCGTGTGTTCTCAGATTAGCATCTGTACGATATCACTTAACTTAATATCTTGTGCACATTTTTCAGCCCTGAAGAAAGTATTATAACAGAAAATACAGAAAAAAATTAATTTCGAGTCATCTCTCCATTGAAATTTTTTTCTCTTCGAGTTTTTTTATTGCGCAATATTTTCAGCGATGCGGTCTTCTTCTCCCTTTATTTTTTTGTCACGACGAAACTTTGTGGGGCGCGCGACTACGAAGCGGCGTACACTTGCAGCAGCTCCATTTGGGGGGATAAACAAATCTTTGCGTCATTAAAGTGTTTCATGTGCCAGTGCGTTTCCTTTGTGCAAAGTTTGCCGCGCGCGAAAATTACAAATTAAACAAACACGTGCTCTGTGTTTACCTTGTCATATTTTCGAGAGTAACAATTCGCTCTGCTTAAAAAATGTGCGAGAGCTCGAATTCTTATTATATCACTTGAGTATATCATTATCTGCTGATTACACGCCTTTTTTTTTCTCCGTGTTTAAACTCTTAATGACGATTCCGAGATATCATCGCTATATCGACGACTATAATCTCGCCTTTATTGTTCCAATGTCTGCGCACCCACATCAACATAAAAATTAATGCAAAAGCAAACGAGCATTACCGATGCTCCATTCACCGAACTATCACATGATACACCCTTGTTTACTTAAAAGACCGTATAAATTATGCTCGAGGATAAAACATTATTAATCACTAAAACTCTGATGCTCGCATCGCGGAGAGTTCCATTTGCCCGATTGATTTTTATTATCCGGCACAGCTTGTCGATCGCTCCTCGATGCGGCCGTCGGATAACTTATCGCCCGCGACTATCGCCGCGGCAGCTCCTCGTAATTGATTTCCCGCAGAATTTATGACACGCGCGTATCTTGCAGTCATAGTCCCCCGCACCGAATTTCAAAAACTCCGACTCGCCCGCAGGAAAAAAAAAGTCATCGCATCCGCGGATCTAAAAACAATGCGGTGCGCGCGCGACACAAAAGCTCCCCGACGCTACGGGCCGACTTTCAATTATAAAAAGCCATTGCGCAAGGGAGTGCATCCGCAATCCGACTCGCCGGCAATCGGCCAGCGAGATCGCGCTTTTACGGCCCCCGCGAGCTTTCATTCGCGACGCGCGCGCACCCTGCTATCTCATCTCGGCGAGTGCCGACTGCTCCGTCCGCGGGGGAAAAAGCTCGCGGCTCGTTTCCTCCCTCTACATATATATACTACCCTGCTCCGGGCGCGCTCGTCGCTTACATTCGGTTTTTGCTCGCGGGCGTGACGCGGATCTAAAGTGCATCGAAATTCGCGCTGTATGCGCAAATGGACAGGGGCAGGGGGGAGAGCGCGCGGCTCAAAGTCGCGAATGAATTATTAGCGGCTGATGCGCGTGCGTTATCGTATTATACCTTTTTTTCCGCCTCGTTGAGCAAACAATTTCGCGCGCGTATTTATCTTTGGGCGCGTGTGTGTTCGTGTGTACGCTCTGTCGCGTCGGGCGACGTGTAATTTCCAGCCCCGTGCTTTTCAAAACGTACGTATGCTGGTATATAATGGTGTGCACGCGCGCGCGCGCGTGTGTGTGTGTATCTTTTATGTGTGCAGATGTGTAAATATTTGCGGTGCTCGCATTATGTTTTTGTAATTCCTTTATTGGCCCGCGCGTGATAATGTGCATATAGCGGTATTGTAATTTTATCGTCGAAAGTCGAGTTTCGAGTCATCGATAAATGCTATTTTTGTTTGTGACTATTGCTTGTTTTGTTCATTTTTTTATTAACTGCAGGTACATATTTTTTTACAGCGTAAGCGACTGTCTATACGTGTAATTTTTTTTACTAAGAACCAAGCGCGCGACTAAATTTCTATCTTGAATGAAAAATATAAATCATGAAAGCATCATTATTTTCTCTTATTAAATTATATAAATAATATTGTTTCACAAAAAGCATACATACGTATTATACTCAGTATTAACATATTGTAATAAATTCGAATTTTTTTGAAGTTAGAAAATAGATCAGAACCATATCCATTTTTTAAGAAACTTATTTTAAAAAAATTTCATATTAATTAGAAAACTGATCTTTATTTAATTAATCTTTTGAACAAACAAAAATTCCTTTATTATTTAAATTAAATTTTTGAATTTTATTTAGCCGTTATGCCATGTGCGTTCCTAAAGTTTCAGACCAATCACGTTTGCGTATTAAATGCTTCACAACAAAGGCCATCACTTTGTTTAAGATAGATAAAATAGGATAGGATCACTTTTTTAAAATAGGATATGACAATGTAGATCGTGTCTTACTTGTGTTAATAAATCAACTATCTCTCTTATTATTTTTTTTTTTTTATTAAAGAATAAATTATCTTTGTATTAGCTGTAAATAAACGGAATACCGGAGAAAGACTAAAGGTGTGATTAGTTGCGATGAACGGCTGTCAACACAATTTTCATTTGCTCTGAAAACAGTGTCTCGGCAAACACACCCCACACTCGAGAGCGCGAGAGGAGAGATCGAAAAAAATATTTGCCAAGAAAATCGAACATTTCCATAAGAGAGACCGCACGACTCATTAAACAAAAAAAAAGTCTAAGATAGCACTATCGCCTTGTCACCGACGCAGCGCGTGCTATTCACACTCCCTATATATACCCAGCGAGCGAGATCGAGCGCGCGTAATTTTTTGAGAGCCTTGAGCGAACTTGCTTATTGTGCTCGGCGGAAATCCGCAAATGTAGCGAGCCCAGGAAAAACAAGGCGGCGCTCGAGAAATATTTGGCTTGCACAGGGTGGGCGTTTTCATATGTATCCGTAAATACGCACTCACCACAATGGATCAGTGAGAATATTGTACACGTATATATAATATAGAGGGCACAAGCTCTGCGAAAACGATTTTAATGAGGTGCGCTTTGATAAACATTTTCAAACGCATTGATATCAGTTTCGTATATTTAAACGGTATATTGATATGACTGATATTTTCTTTTTTATTTTTATTAGAATGGAAATCTATTTTTTTTTTATTATTCATATCCTGCAAAGTTTGTAAAGTGCAAAAGCTTACAATCTACTCATTTCGTACGTTCAATCTAAATCGTAAAAAGAGTATGCGCTTTCTTATGTTCTTAAAACTTTATGGAATGCCAATTCATAAACTTTAGCCATTAGGACTCGTATCTCTGTTGGCATTTTATCATTTCAAAGCAGGTTTATAGCCTGGTCGTTTAACTCGTCAAAAAACTTCATTTGACTTCCAGCATTGTTCTGAGCTAAGCAAAAGTCAAACGTCCCATAACGGTTTCTGTATATACCATTGTCACGTATCATGTATAAAAGATTAAGAAAATTTCAATTGGCGGTATATATTTTTACTATTCTTCAAAATTGAAAAGTTTTTCTCAGTAGGTCTTCTAATTACTAAAATTTTAAAAAAACAAAGAGTGAAAAAAGTACGAATTTGTGGAGAACGTATCGTTCTGCTTGCGCTTTGAAATTTCGTATAACAGAAAAAGAATGCCGAAAAAAAAATTGGTTTCCTCAAATTTCGTCTCTCCCAGAAACGAGTTAATACCTATTTAGCAAACAACGCGTCGCTATATGGTAAGATCGAGTTTCTCGAATGGTCCCCCGAAACTCACCTATCCGAGGAGGAGAGGACCTTTACATGTGGCCAAAGCCGCGCTGAGTTTGACCAGTCGACGGGCGAAAACCGAGATTGCGTCATTTCTCATTGTATACCCACGGCTACAACTCGAGCCACCGAACAGCCTGACCTTCTCCTCTTTCTCCGGGGTGTACATACCTGCGCGCAGGCAAAAGGCCGATCGCACACTCATGCCCGCGCGCACCGAGGGGTCTCGCCTTCTCCCGTCTCCCCTCTATCTCCCTCTCTTTCCCTTCCTCCCCTTAACTTTTCACGGCCTAATCTGCTAATCCTATTAGCGCCCCGGGACCCGTTAAAATTTTCAGCCCCCTCGGACCTCCTCCGGGCTTTTCTCCTCGGCCGTCTGCTGCTGCTGGTGCGGAGAAGGATCGGAAAAGACGGGCGCCTTTCGTTCGAGTCACGAAAAAAAGAAGAGGGGGATGCAGGGAGGGGGAAAACGCGGCCAAGTACTGCCAGTGTAAACACAGGTGCCGGGGGAGGAGCGGCGGCGGAAAAGAGCCGCACCGGCGAAATTGGAGAGCGAGCGAGGAGGGAAAGAGAGGGAGAAAAAGAGAGAGAGAAACTGAAAAGAATTTCCCGGGGCTCGTTTGGAAGCTATGCCTCAGGAAGTAACAGCTTTCGCTCGGGTTTGCTCAGTTAATTGTGTTTTGGCTCAACTGAACTCTACGATGCAGGAGTAACTGTTTCCCTTCGCACATTTCCAATTACTCCCGATCGGAAAAATCTCAGGGCTAGCCGTATTTGCAAGTAGGATACTAGTAAGACCTCGAGTAAGACATATATGGAAAATTTTATAAACGCGTTGCGTCTTCCAGGCCCTAGAAGAAATATAGCAGAGGTTAGGGTGGCCGTAAATGCGCCTGACTATTGCCGGAAAATACCAAAGTCACTAAAGTGGGTAAACAAGCAGAAATTTTGAGTTTATGTTGATGTAGGGCGGCAGTGAAATTCACTGATTTATCGATGAGGATTGGGGCATTGCCTCACTGATAAGTCAGCGAATTTCACTGACCAGGAGGAAATTTTGACCAAGGTTTTTTTACACCAAAATATGAAGAAAGCCAAAATATTAGGGTCTAACGCTCAAAATTTTCCGCACAGTAGCCTCCTAAAGTTATTTTTCTCTAAAACGTTGTATTTCATTATTTGACAATAAGTCTGCTCCCATATAAGGTCTAGAGAGTCACTCAAAATCAATTGAAAGAAGAGAAAACGACCAAGAATTTGAGAGCTTTTGCATTAAAAACTCTTTGTTGGTTCAAAAAATACGTACAGTTGAATATGAGTGTAGAACACTATACAATATTTGAGTGTAAAGCATTACCACGTTATTTTCTATATTCATATTCAACTGTACATATTTTTTGAACCAACAAAGGATCTTTTAACGCAAAACCATTCAAATTGTTAATCGTTGTCTCTTCTTAATTTTGACTTACATATTGTTATGCATTAGCTAACATCATCGTATTTTTAATAATTTTAATTCGTGTCTTAACTGTTTAGACACGGAAACTTTGGCTTAATGTTTTTTTTTGTTTTATCTGTGACCAAATGAGAAAAAACCAAATTTGCAGACTCTCGCGGCACGTGCACTGTAAGAGAGGAAGCGAAGTGCGCGGCGAAGTAGCGTAAAACAAAACGAGGGGCGATGCGTGGCGCGGAGTCCGGAGCCGAGGTCCGCTGACGCTGCAGGCGGCCAGTTGCCGCGCGCTCGCTCGAGTGTCCGGGACCGGCTCGGCGATCTCTATCCCCCATTGTGACCGAGTGCTCCCTTCGGACTCCGGTTTTTGTTGTTTCCGCTGCTCATCTGCTCGCTCTCCTCGCCGCGGCGTTTCTCCCCGTTTATTTTTACGCGTCGGCTCCGTTTTGTTTTCGCCGGTCCGTCCAGACCCTCTCGCGCCCGAAATGTCTTTATTTTTCTAGTAAACACATGCGCCACTCGGGCGCGAGCGCGCCGTTTATTTAGCCTCGATTATCGGCCGCCGTTTTACCGGTGTGATTCTTTAAGCTCCCGCTCGGAGCAGACCTAAAACAAACTCTCGGTGCGTCACTTTATACACTAATTTTTTTTTTTATTTTTTTTTTTTTTATAAACTGTGTACTAGATACGTTTCGTTCCCTCTCGAGGCCAATAAAATTTCATTTATCTCTTTTCCTTATAAAATACTCAAAGTATACTGTTATTACGCCGAGGATCGTTTATAGAACAATCTAAAGTTTCTTTTTTTTTTTATGGAAGAAACAGCGAACTTTAGCATCGGGACTTCATGCATATTCCAGGTAGAAATAAAAGGAGCGCACGCGAAAGCGAGGGGCTGCTTCGTCGTAAAATCGTCGTAAAAACACGAGAGCCGCGCGCGCGCGCGCGCACGAGGCACTCGGGGCATCTCGAAACAGCCGTCGATCTGTAACTTCGGCTCGGCCGGGCGTAAACCGATCCGCCGGTCAAGACTCGTTAATAACTCGGGAGGGTCGGGGCGTTAAGCGGCGGCCTTACACCCGAGGCCCGAGGGAGGGCCGTTAAGCCGAGTCGCCGGCAATACAACACCTGCAGCGAACTCGCTTTGCGGGCCATTGTACCCGCTGATGTTTGATGCACGCCGCACATGCCGCGCGCGGATTTTCATTGGCCGTTCGAGCGCAATGAGCGATCGCGGGGACGCGCGAGCCTTCGGTCGAGATAAAAATTCCATTTGTCGATTCTGTATACGCGTTCTGCGCTATGAAGATTGTCGACGATGCACTGTTTGGTTTGTTGTTAAGTTTTCATACACGGAGAGAAATTGTATACCAAAAATTGCGATAAATCTAGCAAAAATTATAATACTGACTTGTACACCCGAGTCCCATTGATTCGCTTGGAACATTTAAAAATTTTTTTTTTTTTTTTTAAATGAGTAAATTGGTAATTTGTTTTTTTATAGTAGTTTTAATAAATTTGGTATATACATACTGCAATAGCAACGTTGTTGCGTTATTTTATAGTTTTTACAAATAAGTGTATTTTATTAGAAAATTTTGGTTTAGAGTCATGGAAGATATTTAAAAGAGAATCGTCGAACGTTGTTGCGTTATTTTATAGTTTTTACAAATAAGTGTATTTTATTAGAAAATTTTGGTTTAGAGTCATGGAAGATATTTAAAAGAGAATCGTCAAAAGATATAACATACAAATATTTTTTGTATATTAAATTATCAAAACATAATAGTGTGCAGATCATTTTTTCTATTTTCAGAAAAAAGTATGATCACTTTTTTGAACCGTGCATTATTTGTTAGTAATTTTATTATGTAATTTGAATTCGTATTTTGTAAAGTACGTACTTTCTCAGTATTATATAAAATACATGAGAATTATTTAACGGCGTACAACAGTAGTATTATATTAATTATAATATTAATTTTAGTGCTTGATAAGGATAGGGAACATGTTATCGAAACGTTGCACATCTACTAATCTACAACACATTGTACTCATTAACATCGATAATAATATACCTCCGTCAAAACAGTATTATATTAGTTTCGGTCGGCAAATATTTTCCAATAATCCTTTGATAATATTTTTAATAAAAAGATATAACTCTGAATGCTTCCCAATAATTTATCTACAATTATTACTTTACTCCGCACTGTATAGCCAAAATAACGAAATTGCATAGTCCACCGCAGGCCGAAAATTCGATCGCACCCACTTTTTCCATAAATTAACGAGGACTGCGTAAAAAGCCGAGTGATCAATAATGCACCGGCGCGAATCGTTTCATCTTCCATAAAGAGCGAATCGCCCGAGCGTTTCGGTGCATTGCACCGACGAGCGACAGAAAGAGAATGAACGCGCGATATAGAGAAAGAGAGAGGCAGTGACCGTCCGAGGCGCACGAAAGCGAGCGGCGCGTATAATCATCGATAATGAAGATTACAATTTATTCGGGCCGATAAAATCCGAGCAAAGTTGCGCGGAAACGAACGATTGTTCGTGTCCGAGCGCATTAAGCGCGCCCCCGCGCAAACCCGATTATCGCGTCGCGCGCTGTATCCACGCTCGCGAAAATTTTGCGTCCCGATTTTATTAATGCACGCCACTGTGCAGCCGGCAAATTTTATACTCAGTTGCAGCGTGCGGAAACGCGGGCATATAACAATATCTCGTAAATACTTTGTTTATTGATTTTTCCTAATACTGGTGTCAGGTGTGTTGTACTTAAGTACTGATGCACCCGATGAATATAGAGTGCACGTTTCAAAACGTATACGGAATATGTCATTTTTTTCGTCTGTTATAATGTTCTGTGTGCTAAAATTAACAGATTTCGTATGTTAAATTAACATACGCGAAATGTGTTGCTTAAAAATTGTGCGTTACTTTTTTTATTAACATACAAGTAAATGTTATTTGAAAGATAAGTCATTTAATAATGTGTAAATGATAGAAAGGAAGATTAGGAACACGATTGTGTGTTAATTCTTTATACATTTCTTGCGTGTTAAATTAACACACATATTGTGTGTAATTCTTTTACAACACACAAAATATGTTATTTTTTTTTTTTTTTTTGAACCGCGTAGCAATAACGCATATACTTGATGTTACACGGTTCAAAATTTATTCGTAATATGTTATTAACCAGAGTGCATAGCAAGAATTACAAGAGTAATTATTGTATAAGGTTACGTTACAAAAGTAAAATCCAGCATAATTCATACCAATTCATACTAAAGTAATCCACCCTAGAATTCTTGTAATTTTTAGAATTATCATCGTCATTTTTTACATACAGTAAATAAATTTCATTCGGACAAGCTCGAACGTAAAAAAAGTTCCGGATGCTGTTTTCACGCTCGCGACGCGCATGGAAGTTTGAGCATATCAGGTCTGCTCTGTCTGGGCAACATATTTTCGCGTTCGTTGGGGAAAGCAGTCGCTCGAATTAGCGGCGCCGGCGGCCAGCATCGCTTGTATATTTGCACAATGGGAGTTTATAATACCCGCTCGCGCGCCAATTACACGTAACGCCGGCTCGTTCATTGCGCCGCGTAATTACCAATGCATATCGCGGGTGGATGGGGTGAGCGGCGGCGGTGGTCGCCAACCCCACGGGCAAATTGTATATATGCCCGCTCGCGCGCAATTTAACGATGCCCGCGCCCACTCGCTCGTATAGAAATTAGAAGGCTTCCCCGAGCACGTGTCCGAACGCGGCGTGGCGAGTGATATCGAAAAAAAAAGCGTCTGATGATGGCGAAATTGAATTCTCGCGAGTATTTAATGCACTATATACCAACATTTTTTTTGTTGTGTTTAATTAAAAATGCTTGATTGCCTGTGACCTGAAACTTCTATATGATTGGTGCCTTATTTGATTACACGTGAGAGCGAAGAGTAATTTTCATTACTTTACTATGATTGATCAACGTTTCCGCCTATAAGAAATACTCATAAAATATTGAAATTGATTTAAAAATACTGCATTATTAATTCATGAAATATTCGATCGTTAATAAAAAAAAAAATAAGCAGTACGTGCTGAGGCATAACGTAAGGGGCAAGGGAGAATTCCTTAACAGCTCGTTTTCTCGGTAGTCACCCCTCCGGCGTTTCGGGCAAAGCTTGGCCCCGAAAAATCCCCGTCGAATTTTCCGCGATTAATCGACTTTTCCCATCCCTGCCCCGACTTTCACGCCGGATCCCGCAAATTCTCGACTCACGATCAAGTTATCTTTATATGTGTGTGTATATATATATCTTTCTCTCTCTCTATTTCAATTTCGCCCCCGTAATCCTGAGCGCATCGACTCGACCGAGTTTCGGAGCGGCGCCGATACGACCTCCGCCAGCCCCCAAGACAAATAGGAGAAACCCATTTTCTCACCCCGGGGCGAGGCAGTACACGTCGGCGGACATAGCACGCGTGTATAGGCGAAAGAGGGGCGATTCCCCCGAGAGAGGGTGAAGGAGGTGTAGAGGAATTGCCTCGATTCTCCATCTCCGTCGCCACGGTTTTTCCTTTATCTCGCACGAATGATGCCTCGTCGATGCTCGACTTGTCCTTGGTGTATAGGCGGACGCAGCAAAGAGTTGGCCAATTGGGAAGAATAGTGAAAAATTCCATTATATCCGTCTGATAGAATATTGAAAAATAATCGACACGTATTTTTTC
>JAWWEP010020560.1:0-16741 GCA_035582995.1 Sycophila quercilanae | reverse complement strand
AGGTTACGGACAGTACAGAGACAAATACAATACCATTAATTACACCAATAAATAATAATTTGTTGAACAATAATCATCTGAGTCAAATAAATGCCTTTATTTGGGGCAAGCGACGTAAGGCGCGCTGCCTTTACGATTCGGCAAAGAAAATAAATGACAAAGAATTAACAGTTTCTTAAAATTTACTCCACTAACGCGGGGGACTCGAAAAATGAATTTTTCAGATACAAAATTAGGCGCACGCAAAGCGCAGAAAATAATGAAATATTGCCTTTAATTACGCGAAAAATCAAAGGGTGAGGCACAAGCACCCTGGCGCACATCTACTGCCTCAACGTAGGCGGAATAAAACAAAACCACTTATCTTTCGCAAAAATAAGTCAGCTGCCTGGTCCTGCCGGCTTGTAGCTACTAGGTGTATCTATCGATGTTGCCTGGCCCCGATGGCCTGAACGTAGGCGCGCTAACGGCGAAAAGATGAAAAACGTGCATCCGCCACGTGTACAGTAATAAATTAAGTGGACCGCGAATAAATTCAGCGTAACAACGCGGCGCGGAAGTTGCTCCCTGGAGATCCACCCCGTCGGCCAGCCAGTCGAAAAGTCGTCGTGCTGAGCGGCTCTCGGTGCGGTCCGGGTACCGCCGTTCGTCACCCCGTCAGCGTCTCGTCGGCGTTGATTGGTCGCCGTCCATCTCGCCATGTTGAAGGGCCAATTATTAGGCGCGAAACGTCTCGCCTTCCGCCTGCTCACCTCTTGCCTTCCTCCTGAAAATAAGGGGAGGTAAGTGCCTGTTCTTTTGCAAAATGTAAACACTAGAAATTCCGAGCCGAATCGAGCTGTACTTGCTCGTGGAATTTTCCTATTTTCGTTCGGCTCGGGAGCACTGCCTGCTAAATGTGGCACAATAATAAGGCTGGAATTTGAGGAATTTATGATGCTAGGCAAAGAGATTACTCATCTTTAAATTTGATGAATTAGCACCTCCAGGCTGCTTCTGGACGACCATTTCTGCTTTGATAAGCCTCGGGGATGACGGCGAACGTTACCCGGGTCTTGCCTTGGAGTTGCACGACTAATGTAAATTCGGCCTAAATGACGATCCTGGATGCTACAAAATAAAAGCGCTTCCGCGGAAAAATCTACTTTCGTAGGCAAAGTTTGGACGCAAGGTGGAGGGACTTTCCGCCTGGCTGATTGGTTGCCTCAAACGGCACGCGACGTAACGGGCGAAAAAGCGCCACGTTACAATACATACAGACATTTTTTAAAAAGTATTTTTTTGGTTTTCTGAACCTAAATGAGTACTTTTACGTCAAAATCTGAAGATCGAAAAATTTTGGCGACACAAGACTTTCTCTATGAGAAAGCAATTAAAGTTATATGCGTGATTTGAATCTTCTCTTGAAATGTTACATCACACTCCATCAGGAATGCAGAAGGCAATATTGATTTTGTTTTTCCTCGTCGCCCATAATTATTTTTCACCAGGAATCCAGCATCCAAAAGAAGTCCGCTGTAACTGCGATGTTTGATTTGACATTTAAATTAACCCAGTCGTTGTAAGCGATTTTTTCTTAAAAGAAGCCCACTTCCACGGATGGAACCATTAAGAAGCCGCGCTGATTAAAAATGCAAGCTCTTTCCATCCTTTCATGTAATTTCTGCCATTCCGGCCGTCTCGACGCATAACTCTATACACACGCTTCGGGATCCTTTGAACGCGTTCTCATTAAAATTCATAAAATATTCTTCGCATCTAGTTCTCTTTCTCGCCTTCTCGGCGGACTCGCGCCGCGGATTCGGGCTGTTTTCGCGCAATTTTCAGCCGAAAACCGGCGACGGGGGATCGCGGAGAGGCGGGCGCTGCGCGCGTTAAATCTCGAGAAACGAGTTGGAAATTAATCTGGTAGTTGTGCGCGGCTGGATCCATCACTTGAAAAGAGGCGAAGCGCGAGCCGGGCCACCCTCTCTCGTTTCGTTTATACTTAGCCACTCCAAAGGCTGCTGAAGATTCAAAGGTTTCGCAGGCGCGGGGAGGCTCCTCGTCGTGAATGTGGCCTGGTCCGGCTCGCGAAATGACTTGAAAGAGATGCAAGGGATTCGCGCGCGATATGCCGGCTGAATGCCACCTTCAGGTGCATCACCCCTACAGCTGCTCGTGAAAGTGACTCTCACGAGTATAAGGTTCTGAGCATCGCTTTTTTGGAGACTTCTAATTTGGCGCTTTCCTATTTGAATTTTTTAAGCTCGGCTTAAAATGCAGGGTAATTAATTCATAAAAAGAGTATTGGGACTGCAAGTTATCACCATTTTTGGAGCTGCTTCTTGCAGTAAATACTTTTAATTTCTCGTAAGACAGCTTTTTTTTAATGTATACAGAAAAAGATAGGTTAGGAATAATTACTATTTTTTAGTAAGACGACCTACTCGACCTGGTGTCGAATTTTACTATATTGGTATTTTTTACTAACTAGTAGCAATTTTTATTAAACTTATTGTAATATTTCATAGGGATATAATAATAATTATTAAAACGCATATTAATTTTCCCAACATGTCAAGTAGGTTACCTTTTCAATAGAAAAATAGTAATTTTTTCTGACACAATTTTCTGAGTGTAAATATTTATTGTTAAATTTTTCAATTCAATTCAAACCTGCTGCGAAATTAAATTGCCGTTTGAATCAACGTCACATGGTCAGATGGCGGAATTAAATGTCTGTAAATTTTAATCTAATCTCGGCCTGTTAACAATTAATGTCCATAATAGTTAAAAAATAAACATATTACTTAGTATTTTACAATACGTTAAGTACGAGACATTCATTCAAACAAGTGCTTCACTTTAAGGAGTAAAAATGTAAAATAATAAAATATAAACATCTTATATATTTGATACTATTTGCAAGTGATTTGATAATCTTGATGCGTATATTAAATAAAATAGAGTATTTTAGATTATTATTATTTTTATCTGACATGTGATAATTCTCTATTCAAGCATAAGATCGGCTAAGTAGGCTTACGCCATTAATTTTATTAGAAATATTTCAAAGAATATTTAGTAGTGAAAGGCCATTAACTAAATACTTTTACGATAATTTCACTAGACGTTTGTAAATTTTATTTATGCGTTTACAATAAATTTCGAAATGCACACTAATACAGTGTGGCTCTCTTCCGGAGGTAGACTATTGTTATTCCAGTCATGTAAAACTTACAAAAAAGTAACAACTTATTTTAATTGTAATGGCAGGCTCACCCAGCAACAATAAAATATTCTAAACTATGTGCAATTCCATACTTACATGTTACCTTATAAATCCTTCGGAGAAGAAACCAAAAATATTCCTACGATGTCTCAGGCCGTCTAAATTTCTCCTCATCATTATTTCCAACAAAGCGGCGTGATTTTTTCGCCGGTAACTGTATGCCCTCGACGAGGCCCGTTCTATCTCCATCTTGCGATAAAAGGGAGGCAGGCGCAAAAAAAACAGCAACAGCGGCGACGGCGGCGGCGGCAAGAGGAGCCGAAGCGAGAGTCGGAAGCCGGCGAAAAATTTATAGAGGAGAGCGCGAGGGACAAAGAGAGAAGAATAAACAGGCCAGCCCGTGGAGTGGGTGAGATTTATAATGCGCCCGGCGTCCCAGAACCGTCCGAGAGAAGAAAAGAGAGGTAGCGGTGATAAGCGAGGAAACACGGCCTACGGCTTCGGAGCCGCGCTACATCCACGAGCCCGTGGGAGAGAAAGAATGTAGGTCATTCTCATTCTCTTCGGCGGGAAGTGTTAGAAGAGTCCGCCGCCTTGCGTGTATCCGCGACTCCGGTGCACGCGGGACATCGAAGGGAGGGGGTGAGTTTGTACGCCAGCGACTCGCGGTATCATTTTATATTAATGCCTCTCGAGATGCGCCGAGTTAATTTCTTCTACGTCTGCGAGCTGGCAAAGGGGATGCTGGTTTACTGCACTCGTCGGTTTTTTTCCGCCGACGTCGCTGTGACTGTAGACGCGAAAGGAAGAGGGAAAAAAGGAAAACAAAGGTCGTCTGGGCTGCTGCTTAGTTCTTCCTTCGCGGTAAATCAGATTATAATGGCCTTCGAGTGTTCGGGTCCTTCGGTTCCGTCATTCAGGGTAGTGCCTTGGTTGATTGGATTTGTTCGCACCTATTTACAGGTAATTAATCAACATTGGAAGTGGAAATCGTTTGTTCCGCGGTACTTAATTTCTTTCTTTCTTTCGTTCTCGATGATAATGCGTTTTAATTGAATGTATATAAGTAATTACTTGTAAAAAGCTAATTTTATTTTTTAAAGTCGAAATATAAGAAATTAGGGTAAACATATAAAAAAATCTTGTATTAAATCATGGTATTAAGACACCGAATGACAGTGACTCAAATAAATGATGTCGAATAAAATTCGGTTCAAATAAGGATATCAGTACAATAAATTGCTTAAAGACTACTACTATTGTCTTTCACTTTTGAAAGTCTATAAACCACGAATACTCTGATACAGTCAGTTTAACATGAACTTCTTTACCTGTTGTCATATATAGTAATTGTACTTTTTATGCGTACATACATATACTTATGTTTCTTAAAGCTATTTTTTTGATTTACATGAAATTGCAACTTGTGCGTAGGCTGGGGATCCAGAAACTTGATGGATTTGTATGCGATTAGGCTTAAAATGTAGGTATTTAATGTAATTTCCGGGTGAAGAGTTGCAGATATTAAATTTATTTTAATAAATATTAATTTAAGGTCAAAAACCACTCAAAATTCTTAAACTTCAATTTTTTTTTAAAGAAATTTTAGCAGTTTTTGAGCTTAAAAAATTATTTAATAAAATAATTTTGATATATTCAACTCTTCATTCGGAAATTACATAAAATACCTACATTTTGAGCATAATTGCATTAAAATCCATCAAGTTTCTGGACTTCTAGTCCACGCACAACAAAAAATTTAGAAATGTTCATATTTATGAATACGATAGGTATGAAATTTTTTTTCAGGTATGATTTTCTTCAAAATTGTCTACATTTTTCAAATATTTATTTTATATATTTTTAATAATTTAATTATAATAATTACAGGTCATTTTTTGAAAAAATGTAAGAGTGATGGACCGCCTTAATAATGAATGGCTTTAGTTTTTCCCAATTTTTTTTCAACTAAATCCAAAGCGGAAAGTCACTGTACTCAAAAATAATTCTCTCTATTCTCTGCATTATCTTTTTAGTTCTTCAAGCTACGGAAGAGTATCGTAATTGCCTAATAGAATGTAAAACCTTTTGGTATAAAAATCGTTCGATATGAATCATTTAAAACTGCATCTTGTACGGTTTAAGTTACTTTTAATAGCTCAGTGAAATGCAGATGGAATTATCTCGCTACTAGAGGGAACACGTACACGTCCACAAGATTATTTGCACTTTTAACAACTTTAACATCTTGCTAAATACTAAAATTTTATACAAATAATCACGGCAATGCTTAATGGGATGGTCAAGGCATCTACCTAATTTTTTTCAAACAAATTCCTTCATTTTTGATGAAATGGCAGAGCTTCAAAGTTAAGCATGAGAAAAAAAACGCGAAAAATCAGTATTTTTTTTCTTATTTTATACTGCCAATTTTGTTCTAATCGTTTTAGCAATACGCGACTAAGTATACACATTGCCAAAACCTTTAGGTTCGATGTGCAGTAAGTCCCATACGTGCGCTATTTTTTTAATAATTTTTTAACGGATAGTAGATGTTTAAATCAGTGTAAATGGCGTTTTACTGAAGAGTCGATAGAAGCCACTTTCCGGGGAGAAACGCCAAAATCTTTTTTATTCAAAAATGATTGTTTGAATAACGCTAACTTCTTCAAACTAAAAACATATTAAAATATACATAAACCTGAACAGTAAGGATAGGTATAAAAATTTGAAAATCTGTTCGCAATTGTTTATCGCCAAACACACCAGTTCTCATGGCATTGAGCAACTCTTTTTTCAAGCCAATTAAAAGTGACAACGAAGGGATATAAAGTTGGCCCTTCAATTAATTTCGTTAGCTCGGCAGCTTAGCAACTCAGCACAAAACACAAAGTGCATAATTTCTGGACAACCCTTTAAAATGAGATCTCCCTCCTCATCGTCGGTCACATGCATACCCACACAAGCATGCTTTTTCCTTCCTCCGCTACGTCATCCTTTTTGCGCAGTTTTAGACCGCGCGCACTTAAAATTACAGTAATTTCGCGCCCGAGAAAACCTCGCGTTGATCTTCCTCCCACTTTTTCATTCGGCTTCTTAAGCACCCATGTGCTTACACGTACGTACCAGTTCGAGTATTTTCCTTTGAACTCGACTCTCGGTCAAAAAATATTCCCAAAGCGCCCTCAAATTCTCCGCAAATGTGCGAGCTCGAAAGGGGATACTTCGTTAAATGTTCGCTAAAGTTGACCTTTTTTTCTTCATTTAAGTTTAAAGCGCATTTTAAACAACTATCAAGAGCAGCCGAACGAATTGAAACCGAAAGAATTTCGCAAATACTTGATCACGTAGGAAATAAATTCCTAAAGTGTTCTCAAACAAAGAGAAAAAAAAACGCGCTATGTAGCCGAAGTTAATTGAAGCAAATTAACTTATACACTAAGCGTTTAATCAATCCGCTGGAAACGTAAGTTCGCCGTCGACAAATTTAATCTACCCGCCTCTCGTTCGCGCTCGTCCCTGCTCTTTGCACTGGAAGCCTCGAAATAACGCACATCAGCGGGCGCTCGGACCGGAGCCTGCAAACTTTTTATCGTCTCTCGTCCCATCGAAACACGGTCGACATTTGTTTCCGTCCGCCATTTCTCTCCTTTTTTCCCTCCCGACTTTTTTAGCCGTTTTAACTTAATCGACCCGCCTCTGTTTCCTCCCGCCCCGGTGGCTGCGACCCTCTCTTTCTCACTCGCGAACGCGAAAAGAGAAAGTAGCGCGCGCGGGCGCGGGGATTAAACGGACGGATCGATCGGCGAGAAAGCGACGAGCGATTTGTCTTCGTTGGACCTAACAATCCCAATAAATCCGATCGTCCATTTAGAAATGGAGTTTGCCCGAGGGCCGCCGCCGCCACCGGCAAGTGCGAGCCGCGGGCGGGCGCGCCGTTTAAAACCGCGCGCAAAGCAAGTGATCTTCGGTTCACGCGCCGCCTCAAGCTCTTGCTATCTCCCTGCCGAGCCTCGGCGTTATTTCCCGTTATTTTCCGAGAGGCGCGAGTGGCGAACTGCCCGCCGCCGCCGAGAATTCGGCTCGCTGCGCGATTTTAAGCGGCTTGCGCGGAAAAGGGAGGCACCTCGTTATGACCGAGGTTCGCTCTAAGTGAGCTACTTTATACAGTTAAATAAATAGATTTTTCATCATCACTTTTTATTCGGAATTTCAAAGAAATATTTACATTCTAGCCGCCAGATTAAATTCTTACTCGTTGCGTTGTTCCATTTTAATTTTTCGCGAAAACAATTTGAGATGCTCGCTCGAGATATTTGTGGGTAGTAAATTTAGATTGCGAAAATAAATTCTCGTGAAATGCAATGGAAATCACGGGGAGTAGGGATCGATTCTAATATTTCTTCTTACAAATATTTTATCTAGAGTTTCACAGAACACCGTGACATTAACGAACGTTAAAACACTAGTGCGTAAAACGGCGTTTTCCGCTCTCGTATTATAAAACTTTGGTCGATACTCGTGTCATAAAAGTGATTTCTGGACTCGTGTGAAAATACAACTAAAAATTACATAACTTCCAATATTAACAAGATATGATGTACCTCCTAAATAAAACATGATGACAAATTACAATTAACTAAAGTTGTATCCAAATTGTTGATCCGCCGACATGAAACTCTTCTATTTAGTTATTTTTTTTTATTTTAATGGCCGTTCAACCTCGAATGAGGTTATATAGCCAAATTCCATTTAGTTACATTTGTAAATTTTTATTTGCTTTTTTTACACCAACTAGCAAAATCCAAGGCGCTTCGCGCGTCCACTTTTTTAAGCTCGTATTTTTGAGGTTAGATTTTTAAATTTAGCGCCATTTAACCGGATATGTCCGTGAGCCAATCAAATCGCGTTTTAAAATACTTCACAACATCCTGCCATCCTTTTTTTCAGAAAGGATTGCAGTGAAGTTTTTTTCGATACGCCGTGCGCAAAGATACGACTTTGCGCTGGTTCGCGCAAAATCGTATCTTGCACGCGTTGTTTCGAAAAATACGGTTCGGTACATGAGCGAGGAAGTGATTTTAACCTCGTACGACCTTTTCGCAAAAGTTAAAAGTCATTTTCTCGCACATGTATAGAAATGTAATATTTCCGACTCAGCTATGAATTACTAAATAAATGAGTCGATTGAGCTCAATCGTCCAGCTTTCTCCATACCATTCCAATATCACGAAGGAAATTCGAGAAAAAAAAACACATCGAGCGCATAGCCGTGTCCATAATCTAAAAATTCCTCGACACTTCCCTCCGCCGGTCTCTCGACTTTGTATTGTCGCTCGCAATCTCTCTTTCTCTCTTTATCTCCGGCTCACGCTATGCAATCGCGAGAAGTCGAAGGTAAAGTGGGGGTCGGAGGGGGGGGGGGGGGTCGATAAAAGTTTTAAGAGGACGAGGAACCCGCCGGCTGCAGAGGTGAGCGCGAGTGCGCGCACTGGCTTGGATTCCTCGCTGAAATTGGTCGTTAGTTAAGAAAAAAAGAGGGCGAGAAGTGGAGAAAACGAAAGGGGGCAACGGCGCGGCTCCTCTCGAGCCCAATTTCCGCGAAATTCCGCCAAGTATCGACGGCTTTTGTTTTCCTTCTCTCTCTGGCATCCGGACGACGGCCTCGCACCGCCTCCTCTCCTCTTCTCACCTATACGTTAAATCGTTTTGCTCGCGTTCCGCCTTCCCCAGCGTTTTCTTCACCGCGGGCGGGAGAGGCATCGCGGCAGTTCAACCACTGGGAATGCTAATGCTGCATTATCATAATAATAACAAGTAACCGTTTGCTGCTGCCGCCGCCCGCTCTTGTTATCCAATTGAATCTGTTTTATTAACGCTGATTCCAATAACAGAACGAGATTATTTTCCAATCGCGGCATCTCCTTCGAACCCAATGTTTTTTTTCGGTTAAACTTACTGTTTCCTTCATTTAATTAATAAATTATTTAGTAAGAATTATTTTTTTGTTCACAAAGATACTGTTGAGGGTGAATAAATAGTATATTACGTACCTAGCCCTGTATAATAAGAAAGTGTCCCAGATCACATGTAATTGTCGACCGAGGCGAAGCCGAGGTAGACAAACATGTGATCTGGGGCTTTCTTATTATACAGGGCTAGGTATGTATACTATTTTTCTGATCGACGGTGCCGGAAAGCACCAACTTCCGCTCGCGCAGCGGCACGAAAGTTGGCGCTTTCCGGCCGGAGGACAGAAAAACTTCTTTCTTTCCTTGACCCGCAGTGAACTAATAAGTTTTTATTAATAAGGCCGACGTTTCGAGCACATAACTATGCTCCTTTTCAAGGCTAGATAGAACAGAAAAAATACAATTTGAAGAGAAAACTTTTTTAACAAAACAAATCACGCCCACAACTTTATCACACATACTCACTCACTGTATATAAGTTGTTAAAATCACATAATAGGTTATTTAAATGCGAGATTAATAAATTATTGTTTTTTATTTCCAAGAAGTACCGCACCTTTCTTCCCTTTTCATTCCAAACAAAGGAAGCTGGTTTGGAAAATACATTAAGTTTCATGCAAATAAGCGCTAAAACTAACGTACTTCATTCTGTTAGCGTTTCTTAGCATCAATTTGCATATTAGAACGCAAACTACGGGAGAATATTCCTACAATAATGGTGCTCGAGGGTGAAACTCTCGACGTTTAAGGACGCGACGCTTTAAAAAAAAAAGTCCACATTAACACCCGACGGCTGCGCAGCGTCTAATGAGCTGGCGATGTTGCCGTTTGACGCGGGGCTAGATTATTCCCCATCTCAATCAGACAAAAAGTCGAGGCAACGCAGACGCGCCACTCTCCCGAGGACGGATATAGCCGGCGAAATCGATCAAATAATCCCATTAGATTGAGACGAAAAGTAAATCGCCTTCAAAGAGCCCATCGCGTGCCGGGACGCTCTAAACGGATTTTGCGATCGTCGGGCGCCCCCCCCCCCCCCCCCGGGCTGGTAACCCTCCAGTGAGGAATACGAATCCGGGGCCGTTTCTCTTCCCGTCAGCGCGATCGATTCCTCCTTATGCACGCTCGCCGTACGTAACTTACACGCTTCCTTAATGCCGTCCCACGGATCTCCTTTCTCCTAGTCTGCGAAACGAGCTGAATGCGGAATGAAACTATCGCGAGAGCGCGGATATGACGAGGAACGAACGAGGAGGGTGCCCTTCGCGCTCATCGCCGCCTCGGAAGCGTTCGAGGAAATCGCTGCCGTCTCGCTCTTTACGAGGCGGAGGTAAAACTTTAGAGCTCGTTTCGAGGATTTCGGCTGGGGGGGCGGGGGGGGGGGGGATTGAGCCGAGGGCCGCCGATTCAACCTCGTCATATCCACGCTTTAATGATGCTTTGTTTATCGTAATTGAGAGGCCGCGTCAGCGCGCTGATGTCGAAGTAATCAGAAATCCTGGGGAATTCGTCGGTTACGCGAGAGTATCACGATTCGCGCTGCGTGTAATAGATGTTTGGGGGAAGCGAAGACTCGAACGCTCGCTTGATTGTAGTATAGTTAATCAAATTGGGGAAATAAACTGGAATGATCAAATTGAACCATAATTTTAAATTTCGTTTATTTGCCATCGTTTCGGCACTACGTATTAGTCCTTCACCAGGGATATAAACGAGAAAGAAAAGAAAGTAGGAGAAATATTCAAGCAGAAACTCAAGCTTTTTCTCAGTTTGTTTTATTTTTTTATTTAGTGTTGTAGATGTCGTATAGAATTGGTGGAATTAGAATGACTGTTTTATTGTTTCGATACTTTCAGATGTTTGTGAGGAAATTCAACAAATGCCTTTGTCGTTAATCCAAAGTTTAAAAATTATGTGCGGCATCATCTACTCTACAATAATAATAATAATAATAAACAATATAATTTTTCCTTATCTTGTTCATATGCTACATAATAGAAGAAAAAATGTTGAACCGGTATTTTGAAAAATAAATGAATTTACATCTGATGAACATAACAAAAAACAGAAAAAAACGTCAGGAGATAAAAAAAAACCTAATGAACTTTGTTTCATTAAAATCGAATAATAATATCGCGAGATATAGATGGACACATACTCACACACACATGCACACAGATATTTTCAAAAAACATAAAATGGCTCACTAACGCTCAAAACAAACTTCTAATATCTTTTTAGAGCAACTTTTGTTTTAATATTACAAAGAGGAAGCAAAACTATTAATATCAACTAATAATATTAGTCAAAATAATATAATAATGAAAATATGAGACGTAGTCTGCTTTCATGACAAGATTTTTAAGTCTTTTCCAAACATTATTATTTTATTAGCAATAAATTTTACTTTTTCAAGATAAGATAAGAAAAAGTCTTTAGAACGGGCACCTACCCCACATAGCCGCAGTGACGACCCTCGATACCGCGAACCTCCAAAAGAGTCTCCAGGGCATTTTAAAAGCCACATCTTCGATATAAAAATTTTTATCAATATAAAAGCTTCCATTACGCATTTCACTCCTCCATTAGCATAACCAATTACCTCGCAGCCATTTTTACAAATGTTTTACCCGCCCTCAAAGATAAAGAAACAAGCGAAGCCTCACCCGCTATAAAAAGGCGAAAGGGAAGAAAAGCTCCGCTGAACTAGCGGCGGAGCGGAGCCAGCGCTTTAAGACAAAAGCGAATAAACATCTGAGAATGGTCCCCACTTTAGAAATTGAACGGAGCGCACGATTGCGGAGTGCCGGAGGTACCTGAATACGCGCCATTAACGCTCGCGACACGAGAGCTCGTCGTGTTCTCCTCACCCCTCGCCACCCCCGGAGCGTTTGCACGCACTAGCGGCGACCGGAACGACGCACCAGCTCGCCTTTCTGCGCTTAAATGCGTGAAAAGCACTCGGGGCGCGCCGCAAACAGTCGCGACCCACTTCTTTCCGCAAGCCGTCGACGAGAGCTGGCGGCCGCATGCAGCTCACGTAGAGCGCGCATTTCGGTGCGCGCTTATTAAAATTGCACGAGCGACGGGGTGCCGCGAGCAACAAGCCAAATGAGGGCTTCATTTGGTGCCGCTTGACTTGGCGGCTTCATGCGAAAAATTGACGCTGGATGCCGAGTGGCTGGATTGTTGCCGGTGATGAGGCGCGTCGCGACGCAGGAGTAGGAGGGAGATGCAATTCTGAAGGTTGCGATGGAAGCGAGTGACAGTTGGAGTGGTGTCTTTCGCTGGCTGGAAGGAGATTATTATTTACAGATTGTTTTGACAAGGATGCTTTTGAAAATCGTATTTCTTTGGGGGGAAACGTTGCTGCTCGATTCATTGAAACAGCACTGAGAAATGCCGAGGTTAATAATACAATTAATTATACTCTGAAAAAAATGAGTAAATTTAACAAAATATTTCTTGAAAAATTTGACAAGTACTAAATCTTTTCTAGTTTTAAAACTCTTTCAATGTACTAAACTTCACTTTGAAAATAAAATCATTTTACAGTTCTAATGAATATTTAAAGAAAATATTTTATTAAAATTACTAATTTCTTTTTGTTTTCCTGCAGTGCATTGTTTTAGAATTTCACAAAAATTATAAAAATACAGGATCGTAGTTCTAAAATGATAACGAGATATGTAAGATATGTAAAGGCTATTCATATATTAAAAAGAATTTATGGATTTTACTGTTACATTAACAAAAATATTTTTTAATGGTACATTATTACAAAATATAAGCTTCTAAGTATCTTGTCTCCTTCTTCTATTTTCGTAAGAAAGTAAGTTTAAAAGAACAAATGCTTGTTTCTGTCCATTTCATGGATCCAGTAATTTGTTTTTAATTTAACAGGCATATTAAATTTTTCACTGTTTAAAAGAATGATTAGATAAGACCTACAGTTGAATGTTACAAATAATTTTTCTCGAAAACTTTATCACAGTGTTATCAATACTACTAAAGTTTTAAAAGTTCGAGAATTCATTGTTTGAAAAATACACATACTTAATCTACTTTTTTATACGAACGTTGCAAATATTCTGTTTTAATGGTACATTATTAAAAAAAAAATAAGCTTCAAGTATCTTGTCTCCTTCTTATATTTTCGTAAGAAAGTAAGTTTAAAAGAACAAATGCTTGTTTCTGTCCATTTAATGGTTCCAGTACTTTGATTTTGATTTAACAGGCATATTAAATTTTTCACTTTTTAAAAGAAATATTGGATAAGAGCTACAGTTGAATGTTACAAATAATTTTTCTCGAAAACTTTATCACAGTGTTATCAAAACTACTAAATTTTTAAAAGTTCGAGAATTCATTGATAGAAAAATCCGTCTGACCATACAGTGACTTAATCTACTTAAACGTGGAAATCCATTGTAAAACGAGTATTAAAATATGAGACTTAGAAATAACTTTACATTAAACGCAAAAAGATCGTCAATTAACGACAAATGAAGCTATATTAATAATAAACTAATATTAGAACCTATTAAATAGATAAGCAAAAAATTAGCTACTTTCTGTAGTACTAACTAACTTTGGAATTCTCTGAAATTCTCCTAATTATTTCTCATTTCGATATTCCGATAATGTAGGTCGAAATCGATTCATCTTATTTAAAAATAATCGAGGTCAATTGTTTAAAAAAAAAACTACTAATTAAAACCGCAGCTCAAATTAAAACCCACCTCATTTAGCAAAGTAACATACCAATTAGCAATATTTTCGAAAGTGCACCGAAAGTGGACAAGGAGCTGCAATGTTCTTACAGCCGGTGACACTACATCAATGACACTCGACAGGCACTATCATTAGCAGCGAAACTCGAAGCAGCCATTTCCTGGAGTATTCGTTCATTTCCATTTTACAACGGGGCCGCCTTGGCCCCTCGGTACATAAATCAACGCGGTTTTTCGCGCGAACGCATCCTACTCCGAAATTGAGCCAGTAGCACTACCCCTAACCCTGTACATGGCGCGTCTCCTCGCGAACCCGTGCCCCTTATAATTCCGCGCCTCAATTTATCTTCTCGCGCTCGCGAGCCCGAGTCCCTTTTCCGCTCGCGGCGCACTTTTTTATCTCGCCCCCTCCTCTCTCCTCCTTTCCTGCTTCCGTGGCTCCTTTTATTTTCGCGTGCCGCCAGCGACGGAAAGCAGCTTTTCAGCTTCTCTCTTTCTCTCTCTCTCTCTCTTTCTCTCCCTCGGCTCTCTCCCTCGGCTCTTCCTTTTTTTCTGTTGGCCGCCACGATATGGAAATAAAGTAATTACGGTAAAAGCGGGGAGGAGGCAGTGGCTTTAGCCGTCTTTATATTCAGAGGCGCACGCGTGCAACTATTACGCCGGGCAATTAAATTCGGCTTTCGCCTCTCGAGGTACCTTTTACCCCTGGCTGCGTCGGCCTCTTTTGTGATCTCCATTCTTCCAGTCGGCTCGTATTCTCGCGAGGCCGACGCTGCGTTCGGGAGTTGACGAGTTGAAAAAGACCTGCTTGCCAGCGCTGAGCTTACAGTCGGATACCCTGATTGAGCTATCTGTACAGACTGCGTGAATGGCTGTGCTCAACGCTTTACAGTTTAATTTTTTTTTTTCAGCGCTATATAGTTGCCTTTGCGCTTTATCATTTATTTACGGGAGATCCATTTTTTTTGCGACATCGTCGGCCGGACGAATAAGAAAAATGTGGTTCCGGTTTAATTTGGTATATTTTTGTATGAAAAGTCATTTCGGAGGATTTTTGTTTGTAATAACTGGGTTTATTTTGATGATGATAAACTGGTAGTTTTCGAATATAGATCAAATTGCAACTATATTGAATTCAAATATTATTCTAATACCTGTGTCGTAAATACGTTTAACAGCATTAATATATTTAATAACAGTATTACGGTATTTATTAATATTTAATTATCGATAATCAAACCCCTTTGAATAATATTTACTTTACTATCCCTGCAAATGTACTAACTATTAATCATTACACTGATGTTATGATGACTTACTTGTTAATAAAATATTGCATACATTTTTATTTTTATAAACTGCAGCGATAAATTTGAATAATTATTGAATTAGAATTCCTATACGTATAATATTAGAGTAAGTCATCCTCAAGCACAGTTTGCTTTTACCATCGGATTTTACTGCATGATTGAAGTTTATTAAAAGATTCTGAAATTCTCTTCCTCAAAGGATTTCTTCAGTTAATTATAGATTATCCATTCAAGAACTTTATTCGTTCTACTGTTAATTTATTTTGCTTCCTCGTAGAGGAAACTTTGTATAATAGTAAAATTTTGAGTTTCGTTTAACCTTTGTTAAAGTCCACTTTATTGACTTGTGCAGTCGAGGGAGTAAAATCATATTGTATTTTTTAGACTTATTTTACTCCCCGGTGAAACACTTCACTACCCTGTGAGATACTTTACTCCCTGGAGAAAAACTTTACTAATTCGAGACACATTTTATATACTGCGACGACACATTCTGTAGATCCATTTAAACTTTTGCAGACATATTTTAGCATTCGTAGACACATTTTAGCTTCGAATCGACGTATAAAATTACCCCGTATATAATATTGATAATTAATTACAATTTTAAAGCTAAAAATGATTTCGTATTCTCTCAGTTTTAATATGGCGAATTATCCCTGGTAGAAAATTGACCATAAATTATGGCCGGGTGTATGCCGGTGGCCAAAATGTTGACATAATCTGGCCGAGTTCAACGGAATGTGGCCACATTATGTTCATCAGCATTTCTCATCAATTGGCTTTTTAACCTTAAATTCGAGAACTCAGTAATCGAAGTTCTTTTAACGGTCTGTTATACAAACAATTATTTAAAAAAAAAAAAAGAAAAGTCATTGGACATTTCCTAAGAAGAATTTAAGGGGACAAGCCTATGTTGAACCTGTGAAAAACAAAAAATTATATTAACAATCAAAAATTTTAAATTTAACTGGAAAAAAGTTCTTAAATAATGGAAAAATTGTAATTTTAGTTTAATTTAAAATTTTTAATCGTATAATTTTTTATTTTTCACAGGTTTAACATAGGCTTGTCCCCATTCATCTCTAACAGATGTTTTATCAATTGCATCAAGATGGAAATAATAAAATTAAAATAATTTATATTATAAGTAAAAAATACGTTTTATAAATTAAATTAAATGAATTTAAATTACTAAAAGGTTTCTCATTATTCTACTTATAAATCCGTAATACATAACCTCCTTCAATAATATAAAAACAAGAAAAAGGCTTTATAGCGGTCTTAAGGAACACAGATTGCCCGCTTTTACTCGGGATTAGTCAGTCGTTCTTCCCTCTGCCCACTGGTTTGTGGAGTCATCGAGGGCGACTGGAAAAAAGAAGGCGTTTCGTCCTCGACGAGTAGAGTGGACTCCTCAGTAAGGCTCTACTCATCTTACCCTAGACGCCTGCCACCAAGATGACAACGGTGGACTTTATGTATTTGGAACGCCGATTTCTTGCATGGGCA
>JAWWEP010020549.1:0-16743 GCA_035582995.1 Sycophila quercilanae | reverse complement strand
TATATATATATAGTATTGAGATAACTTTTCGTTTATAATGCGTGTCTGAGGAAGAATAATAGAGCTTTAAAAAAATGAATGATGCGTTTATTAAAGAATTTAAAAAAAGAAAAGTCATTTTTCGATCTAATAATCCGGGATATTATTTTAAAACTTTTTTTTTAAATTTATTAAAAACTAAAGTAAAACAAAATGCACTTTATGTTATTAACATGTCGTTTGTAATGCGCGTCTGAAAAAAAATAATAGGGCTTTAAAAAATGAAGGATGCATTTACTCAAGAATTAAAAAAAAATGTCGTTTTTCGATCTAATAATCCGGGATATTATTTTAAAAGTTTTATTTTAAAAACTGAAGTAAAACTAAATGCATTAAATTTTATTAACTTGAGCTCTCATTAACTTAATGGATTTTCATATCAAGCACACATTAAATGAAGAGAAAAATGTGCAAGTAACGACATAATGGTATTTCGATGTTAAAAATAAAAATGAATTTTAAATAAACGAGAAACATTTTATTAATCAATATTTTACTTCAATACCTCTCTGATGCTCGCGTATCATATAACATATAATATTTCTTTGCGAATAAAAGCAAAATGATAAAAGCGCATCGAGGACGCCTTAAAATATTTACTCTCCATGGAAGAAGCCTCGCATCATTAAAAAATAAAGGACTGCCACATGTGAATAGGAGGCTGTCGGAACCTAAAGGCGAGGATGCAGCGACTTTGCGCCGATAAGACGAGAAAAACACGTTGATACGCGGGAAAGGATCGAGGTGTGCGCGTATACGGCCACGGATGAAGCGGAAAAAGTGTCGGGAGCGAGTTCGGAGGGCTAAGGAAGAAAGATGAAAAGGAGGAAGAGTAGGTGGCGAGGGGGGCCGGGGGGAGGAAGAGGAAGAAAGTACGGCAGTCCGGAAGGTCTTCGCGCGAGTTAGTGGACTCGGCGCGACCTCCTTTCCCATCCGCTTTATCATCGGGTATAGAGGAGACGCCGCGGCGACGCGAGCTGGACGCGGACGAGCGGCGGGAGATGAACGAGGAACGGGGGAGAGAGCCGCCGGTTTCGATTTTACCACGAGGGCCCCCGGAGTCAGTTGAGCGTCCGATAAATGCCGCTCCATCAGTTACCGGATTTTGGCTCGGATTAATGTTGAAATTTTGATTAAATTTTTGTTTGCGCGTACCTTTTTTTTTAAACATCGGTCACGATTTAAGTTAGAAAAAAATATTGCTATAACGTTATTGATATATTTTATTCTAATTCGTTGAACTATCATTTTCTTACGAAAAATACAACTACAAATAATAAAACTCGTTGTTAATATTGAAATTAAAAATATTCAGGCGTAAAGCAAATAAAATTGATAACTTTTCTTTTATAGGGATGAAATTTACGAAGCGCTCGCGACAAAAATATTCTTAATTAAACGTTCACTTTTCCATGTAGCTGTATGACGCTATTGTTTATGCCAATAAAAATTTATTAAATTATTATTAAACGCTCACTTTTTTTTTCGTTGGCCGAGTGAAAACGTAATTAAAATGATATTTATTATACAATACACATAGAGCGCGCGGCATGCAAAACTCATCGGAATTCTGCGACACATGTTTAATTCGTTTAACCGAACGAAAGAAAAATAAAATATATACACGCATGCATTAAAAGCGAAAAATAAATATTAAAAATTGAGTTTGCGACTCGATCGAGAAGAAAGTAACTGCCGCGCTTACGTTGGGTCCACGGAAAGTAGCATCTGGTGCAATCCTCGATCGCAGCTACATTCTCGCGCGCAGAAAGGAACGCGCCGCCATAACCAACTGTCGCGACCATTATCGTAAAAATCGATCGTAAATACAACAGTAATAATAAAGATCGGACGAGTACATCGCAGAGGTGTATATGCAGCATAGAAGGTAGAGAGACTCTACGAAGACCTGCACATTCCGGAATAAACGTAGAGCGTACGCGACGAGTGCATGCGAATGCAGCGGTGGAGACAAAGTAGAAAACGAGAAAATAGAGAGAGAGGAGAATACCAAATGTGCATATAAAAGCAAACAAAAAAAAAGAAAAAGAAAAAAGAGTGAACCGAGTAGCGGCGTATCAGTCGTATAACCTTTTACCAAGGAGGAGGCCGCTGCTTCGCTGCCGTGGTCGTCGTCAACGCCGGAGGAGTACGAAAGTAGAAGCAGGTGAAAGCGCGAAGAAGCAGCGAGTAGAGAAATACTTGGCGGTGATACACGCGGACTGTCCCCCCGGGAGAACGAGAGAGACGCCGAAGGGCGAGGCGCGCAAACCCTGTGCAGCAGAGAACGAAAGAAATATATATAGAGAAGAAAGAGAGAGAGAGAGAAAATGAGAAGGCACGTAGACAAGACTGAGAAGGAAATTCCTGGCGTGCGGCTGTTTATCGTCACCATGACGACGTCGTCGGTGCACGTGTGGATGCGCGTGAAATGGGCGCGCGAGCCTCGCATTATCGAGCGTCGAAGAGCGTGCCCCGGCTGCGATAATAAAAAGTAAGGGGCGCGCGGCTGTAAGGAGATGCGCGCGTCCAGAGCTCCTTTCTGGCGCTTGCGACCGGCTCCGCGGATCCGAATGCTTTTAGGATAAAGCTAAGCGGATCGCCTCCCGCGGAATCAAACTTTCACGCGGGGAGGTACTCTCCCCCTCTCCCTTTCGGCTCTACCCCTTTTTCGCCGATCGCACACGCCGGTCACTCTAATCGGACCGAGCGCATAGTCCGATTGCCGATTGAAATCCGAATCCGATCGGGGGACTGGCCCGGGATATTTCGGATCCCCTGGCGCTTTGGCTCTCTCAGACGGAATATCTGAATTTCCCGCGGCCCAGTCGTCGATTGGGCGAGGAACGGAAAATAAAATGAAATAAACAAAAAAAAAAAAAAAAACGAAAGACTCACCCTCGGAGGATTACAACGTCCACTACTGCGGCGGACGAAATAGGGGTGCCCGAGGGGGGGAAACTCGAAAAATAGCGACAGGCGCTGTCAGCGAAATTGACGCTTTCGGGCGTTCGGCAAAAAAGCGATGGGTATTGACATATTTTTTTGCAGTATTTCAGCAAGCTTCGATCGCGCCGGTCGAACGATCGCCGAGTGTATCAACTAGACGCGGAGCGGTTTAAGTTTCTCGGTGATGGCAAATCTGCTTTTTTTTCCACCACCTATCGCGATTCAAATGAACTTCCAAATTGGATTGTGAGGGCGCGTGGATGCCTTAAGAAGAGCGCACGCGGAGAGTGAGAGAGAGAGAGAGAGAGAGAGACAGTGAGGGGAGAGGGAGGGACGAGATAACTACAGTTCGCCAGGGACGAAGGGAGTTTGGCCGGATAGTGTGCGGCGCGTTATCCGTTAAATTACCGCGATCGAAAGCTCGTTCGGGCTCGGCTCTTTCTCTTCCCCAAGTGCAATCACGACCCGAACTTTGAGGATACAATCCGATCGGAATTTATTTTCGCTCGCCTCCTCCCGGCCCCCACCCCCTTTTTCTCCTTTACCTCTCCGGAGACTTCATTCACGACTGCGTCGCAACGCTGTTCTCCCTGTATTTTTTTTCGAATTATCCCCCTTTTTTTGTCTCCCTCGCGTTTTTTCTCTTATTTCTTTCTCACTCCCTCGTGTTTCACCGGCGTACGCTTGCTACTTCTTCGGCCGTGGCCTCCAGGCCTCGGATTCTTTTTGCTCGAATTTCCCCCTTGATTCTTCTTACGATCCTCGTCGTCGAGCTGATGTTTCGAAACGTACACCTCTTTTCTTTTTTATATCGCGCTTAATTAAATAAATAATGAGATAATAATAATAATAATAATAATAATAATAATAATAATAATAATAATATAAATCAATTTTATAATGAAAATATTATTAAAAAAATGTTTTAATTTATTTTACCCTCTAAATATGAAGGAGTGAAAATGCACTCTTTGACGTTACAAGTCGTCCACACTGAAAAAAATAATAGGAGAAGGTTTATAATAAATGTTGTAATTTTTTTTTAATTTATAACAATTTTTCTCAAATTTATAGTAATTTTCTTGGATTGCCAAGTCTGTCCCCGTATTACAAAATTTATTATTTTTTTCAGTGCACTTATTGGGAAGAGTGAACGACTTATAACGTTGAAAGAGTGGATATTCACTCTTTCACATTGAATTTCACTCTTTCATATTCAGATAGTAGGCGTATAAAAATTTGTGTAAATTTGAATGTAACTTAAACAATAAACATTGTTCTTCCTTTAGTAGCATAGTAATAACCTACCCCTTTTGTTTTCAAGAAAAACAGAAATATTTAAACGTACAAAATACAATTGAAATTTTAAATTAATACCGCATCGCATTATTTATTACGTAACGCTGTTCATATACAATCATATACAAATATCAACTCAGTATTAGCGTGGACAAATAAAATCGATTTGCAAAATCGCATTCGGATATCGAGAAGAAAAATAAATGCGGCAAACATTTATTCCGCTAATTATTTAAGCGTGTACACCGAGGCGCTGCGCTGGCCAGTCGCACAATGGATTGCGATGGGTCGCGTGGATTTCGGTGTATTACCAAAGTGGATTATCGGTCCAGTCGAAAAGGTGTGTTGCAAACTGCCGGACGGTTTTTCAATTTGAAGGAAAACCAACGCTCGGCTGCGCCCGCGCCCACCGTCGCCACTGCTGTAAATTAGATCAGCGTGGCTGCATACGTCCCTGCACGGTTAGCGGTCGGGATCGACAAATAAAACAAAATCAGCGAAAAAAACCGAGAGAATAAAAAAAAAAAAAAAAGAAAAAAGCATCGACGGGAGAAAAAAGCGGGGATTGATCGAACTCGTTGGACGGTGAAGTTCCAATGATAAAAAAAAAAACAGTGAGAGGACCGAGGAGGTTTCGGCGGTTTTGCCCCGGGATATACGCGAGTCACATAAAATCAGTCGGTAATGCGAACGTAATCCGTTTAATTCGTAACGGGCGACTCTTTCGTAATTCGCTCGTTTCGAGCTCCCGGCAATTCGCGTATAGGTATACAGTGCCCCGATTGCACCCACGAACTTCCCTCTCTCTCTCTCTCTCTCTCTCTCTCTCTCTCTCTCTCTCTCTCTCTCTTTCACACACACACTATCCGCCAACTAATCCAAAAATAATGGCCTCAGCCCGGGCAATTAGTCGTCATCTGGAATCCGATCGATCGCTGGCTTCGTTAATCAAACTCGATAGAGTGCAAATAGAGATTGGCGCGGGAGAAAGAAGGAGAGAATGGACCGACGAGCTTCGGCGCTCGTGAAAAGAATCTACCGTTTCTTTTTCGTCCCGCGCGCCCGCCTCCCGGCGATTCTCAAAAGAATTTCCGGCGAGCTCGCCTTCGGGTCTCCGAACAAACTTTTTCGCACCAGATTATATGGAAGAGAAGAAAAAAAAAAGAAAAAAAAGTCGACTCCGACTCTCCCAAGGCGAGTGTAAATTTCGCCGAGGTGATTGGCACGGCGGGAGGCGGGAGACGCCGAAGTAGCCCGCGTGGGCTTTTCACCGCGAGGTGGCAGATCGGCCGGGATCGCGCTACCCGCAAGCGAAGTTGGTCCGGCGCGACTACAAACTCAGCGGTGCTTTTAGCGGATTCATACTAACCATGCGCAGGGGATGTACCGCGATCACGAAGGTGGTTCCCCCGGGGCGGCGCGACGCGCTGCACGTTCTCCCGCGTTCGCTTTGCCGACCTCGTAGACGTTACGCTTTTACGCGACGTCTGTGCGCGTAATTTTTGATAGCTGGGAGGCCGCCGAGCAATCGGCTTACCTCCCGTAATATAGTCGAAAACTAAAAGTTCAATTCAATCTTCCACTTTATGAGCGTTTAGCAATTTTAAAGGCAATTTCAATAATGTTTATAACCTCTTATGTTCGTTAATCGGGTTTTAACTTTCAATCTATCGGTATTGTTTTACCTTTAATTCGTCTAATTAACATTGAATAAATTATCATGTTTGTTAAGGACAGTGAATTATAATTGCAGAAACGGCATGCATAATTACATAATTACTATGAATTTTTTCTAGTGTTATAAAATAAACATAAACAAAAGAAATACATTTTTTAACCAAAAAGATCATTACATACGTATTAATTTTTTTTTCACATTCCGATATTTAATGAGCAAAACATTTTGGCACGCTTTTATTTTTCTGCGAAAAGCAAAAGAGACAGACATGAGTCTACAATCACGGGCCGTGATACACGGCGCAGGAGAGAGGCACGTTGACAAAATTCTGACAGAAACGTTTAGACTGCAAATGCAACAATGCGTTTGTGCAAATCCGCTTTAGTGTCTTCTTCCACTTATCTTTTATTTTATTATTTTTTTTTTAAAGCGACGTTACCCAAATTTAGTTTATATTAGTACAACATTTTAAATAATTAAATAAGAAGCTAAGTAAATTTGCTTTCTTTAATTTTTATATCTGGATTGGATAATTTTTGATTAATTTGCGGTTTTAAAAAAGACTGCTATCTTACGAAGACGTGAAAAATTAAATCAATATACGATTCAATCTTCGAAAGTGATCAACCCTACAAAAAATATAAGTCATGGAATGAAAATAATAGATATCTACAAGCTCAATGAATAATGCATCAATATGGATTATAATCGAGATTCTGATACTCAGATATATACAAGATATATACAATCTAGTTTATTTCCTAATTATCGTGGGTGCCGTTTATTTTTTCACACCTATATTAATCGGAGATCGCCCATAAAATACAAAGGGGCTACCCACATTCGTTATATACCGTAAATAAAAAAAAACTTACCCATTGTATTTCTACCAACAAGAGGACAATTCTCAAAGCTTTCTACGATTAATCGAGAAAAAGGAGTTTCGCCAGTGTTCCGAACCGTTGTCCCTCGTCGTTACGAACATATTAAGTACGAGAGAAGCGAGTTTGCTCGGAGTAAGCAAAAAGACGCAGTCGCGGAAGAGCGAACAAAAGTGCAGCGCGCCGTGGAAAAGTTCAGCGGCGGCCGGGTCTGAAAGATCGCAAATCGCCACATCGGCGGGAGTGTAATGCGCGAACCCGCAAACTCCGAGGGATCCACAAAGGCTGCGGATTCGAGGCGAGGCGTCCGCGCGAACGAGGTGATTGAGCCTCTTCGCGCCGTTTGTTTCGGCGGCGAGTCTCGGCGCGCCAGGGATCGGCACGAGCCGAGGGCTCGCCCATTCGTCGCGGGGCATAATATAATGGGCCGAGGGTGGGGCACCGGCAATAATCTCTCCCCTTCGATTTTCCGCGGAGAAATCGGCGTCTCGAGTGAGGATTCGAGGCGTCGCGCCCGGCCGATCCGCTCGCCTCGAGAGCGCGCGATTTTTCAAAGCCCACTCCTCGACGGATCTACTTTTTTTCCTCATTCCTTGACTGAAAGGAGCGAGGAGCTCTTGTGCGCGCGGATCTCGACGAGGGGGACATAAAATTTCGAGAGAGAAAGAGAGAGAGGGACACGAGCGGCGAGAGGGGCAACACTTTTGTTCGAGGCGCGGATACTCTCCCGATTCTCCCGGGGATCGCGCTCATTCTTTTTCCGTTGGAACTCTTTAAATTCCTAACGAGTACGTCTGCGAGGCCGACTTTTTCATTACTCCGGCTCTGCTTGAAAGTTTTATTGGCCTCAAAGCGAAGTCGACGAGTGTTCCCCGACATGAAAAAAAAGGTGAATGCGAGCATTCGGTTTTTGTTCGATTGTTTCGATCGGATGCGGAGGAAATTGGATTCGGATTATCCTGGATTATTTGTCGGGCGACATGTTTATCTGTCTTGCTTTTGTGGGACTCGAGGACAATTTGTAATAGAAAATTTGTTGTAAAAAAAAAATTAATTTTTGTTAAAATGTGCTTTGTAATAGTGAAGTAGGAGCAACCGATTTTTGACACGATTTTTTACACTGTTATTCGTTTTTCTTGTGAATTAACCCGTTATATCCGTATGGATAATGGAGGATTCCCTTTTTTATTGGAATAGTGTAAAAAAAAATAAATTTAATAATTTAATGTCATACCAATGTGGTCATCGTTATTTAGGCCCCTCAAGAAGGCAAATAATGCATACAATCAAAATATAGTCATTTTTTTAAGCGACAAAAGGTCCTCGGGGTTAACAGGTTAACATACCGCTCCGAAATTAACATTCAATAAATTATAATGTTTGTTAAGGACAGTGAATTAATTGCTGAAACGTCATACATTATTACATAATACGACGAATGGTACCGATTAAGTGTCAGATATCGCAGCAAAAAAATATATTTTGAATTTCATTTTGAGTTATAAAAAAAAATTAATAATCCGCTCTTTCTCTAAATAAATAGATAAATCTTCAGCCTTGTTCACTGAACTATGAGTACAAAATATGTATCTACGTACACACTTGCTACAGAAAATTGAAATAACCATACGTTAGGTTTAAGCTCGACAAAAAGAAAATACGAAAACTTACGGGTTTCATCTTTCTTTAGCTCCGAGCATCTCTCGGAAGGACACAGCTTATGGAGACTGCGTCAAAGTCTACTAAAGAAGAACATGCGAGCGCGCAGGGTTCTTCGTCGTCTCCTTACAGTGCACTGCTTCCAAATTAAAATTACCCTTTATCAAAAGAAAACTTAACATAACAATTTAAAAAGTATAATTCCCGACTAAACAGTGACCCCAAATATACTCCGACGAACACGAAACATCGCGTGTCAAATTCCAGATCGACTCGAAAACGGTAAGCCTCGATTTCACCATCCCTCCAAAAAAAAAAAAAAAAAAAAAAAATCAGCCTCGCCGAAGTAAGCCAAAGTAGCGAAAATTTCATACGTCTAGTCAGCCTCTGAAAGCAGCGCGCCGACGTAACACGAATATAGGAATCGCCGGGCGCGTTGAAGCCCGGGTGTCTCCGAAGCTCCTCCCCGGATAAGCAAGCCGGAATTTTTCCCCCAAGATTTTTCGGGATCCCCGACGGCGCAGCCACTTCCGAGGAATAGAGAGGAGGCGATGTCTCGACCCGCTTCCCACCGATCCCCCCAAGCGCTCAGCGGGGACAAGAGCCCGTTCGCGACCCACTGAGAGAATGGAAAAATCTAGCACGTTTTCACGCGGACTCGCGCTACTTTCCCTCCTGGCGCGAGTCGAGACTTTGTCGAGGTACGGCCTCGAGGCTGCAGGCAGCTCGCCGAGCGAGAAAAGTACGGAGAAGCCATTGCTAAGTCCCTTTTCTCCCGGACATGTGCTTCCATCGTGGCGTGGGGACAATATATATATCATTACTTTGGTCGAGTGTAGTCTAAACAGATGATGAGAGAATCAAACTTTGATAAAAAATCCTCTCTAAAAAAAAATGGCAGGATGTTCTTCACAAGTATTTTAAAAAAGAATTCGATTGGTTAAAGGATAAACTTCCTGTCGAATGGCACCAAAATTTAAAACGATTTGATGTACATTTAATCGTTCCATTTAATTGATCAAAGAAGTTTACGTTTTTGTAAAAATTCATTCATTTTGAAATTTATTTTAAAATAATAAAATAGTAAAATACAGCGAAACAGTATTGATCATTGATTTATAAATATACGAGCACTGTTAAATAATGAAGTGAAATTGTGTTATATAGAAAACAATTAAATCAATCACGTTGGTAGTGCAGGGCAATTTATCGTTGCATTTTAAATCGACATACAGTACTGAAGCCGATAAGCCATTGCTCGTTTTCAGCGGAGCAGCCACCACACTGCGTAGTGTAACACTGAAAGCTGCAAATGAATTTTCGAGCGATATAGTTTCTTTTTTTTTTATTGAAACAAAAAAAAGCTATTCAGCGATTAACCGGTGTAAATATTTCGCCTTTACAAACGAGAACAGGATCCAATGACCTATAAAAAAAAATCCGCAATCCGTCGGATCGGCTTCCCACGCGAATCAATTTTTATTTATATAGGATATTTTTGTAATTTGAAGTATTTTTTTTTCATCTTTTTCGACTAGGCCTAGTAATATATAAAACCTTCGCGAACTGCGCGGACCCAGCGGTACTCGATTGGCTGACGAGCCCTGCAAATAGCGTGAGATTTCGGGCACAGTCAGTGCTCTTTAGGTGGTAGCCTAAGCTTAAATATTTTTCGATCGATGTAAATTAATAATCTGCTTTGTTCTGTTGAATTTTTAATAGATCGCCTTAGTGATTCTTTTATTATCCGAAACTTCACAAACACAATTCTTACATTCTTTACATTAAGAAAAAAGTATTGTAAAAATTTCTATCTGCCTACAAACGTTATCACAGACTGGACTCTCAGTTAAAAATCAACATACTCTACAGCAAAATTTGACAAAACTATAATAAATGCAGTTGCTGTATGTACAGGGTTATTTCCAATACTATCCAGTAAAATTTATACTATATTTATTATAATTTACTTAATATATTTCTTATTTAGTAAAATTTACTATATTTGGGAAATTTTATGACTGTGAAAATTTTAATAGTATCATGAGCATGATAATTTTTATCTAAGAGTCCAGTCTGCGGTGTGCTTCCCAGACAGAGTATGTAATTTTTACAACATTTTATTCTCATTGAATTTTATTATTATTAATAAAATTCCCAGATATTAATCTTTAATAATACAGTTTATTTCTATTGTCTGGAGCAATCAAACAGCTAAATTAATTTTCTAAAATAACGCGCGGCCGCAGCGACGTAATTAGTCCACCTGCGGGAGCATCGGACCTTACATGAAGCCCCAGCGGCGGCAAGAAAAGGGACGTCGGTAGCTCGAGGGAAAGAGATTAGAAAGCAGCGACAAGCTTGCGTGATTTCCAATCCCCACGGAAGCTGCCTGCCGGAGAGAGAAGGCTGCCCTCGGACTCGTGCAGCACTCGGTTTGGCTTCGTTGCGCAATAACCGCGGCTGTATTGGATGATACCATTCGAAACACGAGCTGGAAACGCGGAGTCGACGGAAGAATCAAAAAAACAAATCAAAATAATATGAGATTTCGTCGTTCCGGGAACGCGTTAATTATAGAACGAATTTAGTTGCGAAACATTTTAATTATTTATTTATTTATTTAACAGTTATAAGAGCTAAAAGCCCTTTACAAAATAACAATAGAAAAATAAAAATTAACTTGAAAACTAAAAAACAGCTCTTATTTAGTTTTCTAGTTAATTTTTTTTTCAATTACAAACTTTTTCAGAAATGAATTCAGAATTAATTTAAGGGAGGAATAGGAGTTCGATGATTGAATTTATTAAAATTTAATACTATAACGCTGCAGAATATTTGATACGAGTGTTTGCTAATTTTGTAGTTCATATTACGAAGCATGTGTACATATAATTTACGTAATAATGCACGTGAGATTATACTAGAGTGTATTTGGTTATATGTACTTGCTGAGGCCAATCAAAGCACTGACGGAGATTTTCTAATTAGAATGGGTTTATTTAGTAATAGTTTACGAACAATCGCGAGTTCGATAACATGATCGATAATAAATATTTGAAGATGTCTTGCGTAACATCCGTATTTTATTATTAGAGTGAATATGTAATATTAGAAGCTTTACCCAATGGAAAATGCAAACTTTGGTTCTGTATCCAAAGTAGAGCCAAAATTGAAAGTACTGTGTAATAAATATGTATAGTATATAATAATTTATAAAAAATACTTTATATAAACTCTAGACAGCGCCATAAAATCTATACCGATGCATAGTGTATATTAAATAAGTTTGCTAATTGTGTAATTTTCATTTATCAAATTACTTCTTATTACGTCGACACGTTAATTATTTATTATATTTATTAAAAAATACGTGAATTTACCCAAACAACTTAAGTTTTCCAACAAATAGGAAACTTAAATTAGACACTCTAGTAATATACATTTACAGATCGCATCCTCATCAGAAGCCGAAAAGAAAGAGAGTACCATACCGCAACGAAGCTCCCGTCGACGCACGTTAATTATTTATTATATTTATTAAAAAATACGTGAATTTACCCAAACAACTTAAGTTTTCCAACAACTAGGAAACTGAAATTAGACGCCCGAGTGATACATTCACAAGTCGCATCCGCATCAGAAGCTGAAAAAAAAGAGAGTACCGTACCGCAACGAAGCTCCCGTCGACGCGACGGTAGTCACTGCGCGGCGCGTAGCGTCGGCGAAAGCTGCGGCCACAGCGTAACTTGGAAGAGCGCGATTCTAATTAATGGACGTCCGGCTATCGCACGTGCCATCGGTTCCGCGGCAGCGTCCCTGGACCCATCCACCCCCTCCCCCTTCTCCCCCTATCGCCGCCGGAGTGTTTGGCTTTCGGATATGACATGTTCACGATATTAGCAAACACGCGCGCGGATGAGACACGCTTTTCGGTATACAAGCCTGGCCGCCCGGTGAGTAGGTTTCCGGAGCGGGCTCCCGAGGTATATACGAGTCCGTTGATTTCCACTGCGACCGGCTTATCGGGCGGCGGCCCCCTCAGTACCCCTCCTCACCCCCCCCCCCCTCGGCTCTCCATATCTCTTTACGTATCGCGCACGTGGAAAATTTGGATCTGTCCCGGCCCTCGCCTCCCTTCGTGTCCTATCTTTGCGAGAGCTGCATGCGATGCACGTACACGGCCGACTTTATTTTCGCCTTTTTTTTTCGCGAATCCGCTGGTATGCGCCTTTATTTCTTTTATTTTGTTTTTGAGGCGAATGCGATTTTTCTAATTTAAGGATGCAACCGGCTTGTATAGACTACTCGCGGAGGGAGTCTGAGGTGGAGGGGTAGAGGTGTGGAAGAAAAGATATCGTGGAGAGGGTAAAATATATGGATATAGAGGCATCGCTCAGATTAAGTAGAACAAGTCAAATATGGTCAGACAGACGTCAGATCTTTAGCCTGTAACTCGATATTCACTTTTTTAAGCGTAGAAAGCTTTAAATTCTTGAAGTATTCGGAAGTAATAGAGGAATTTAATTAAACATATTTAATTTATATATATTTGTTGTTATTGTTTAAAAAATTGAAACTTAATATAGTAAATCAATATTATAAATTGAACATTTTCAGGTAAATACTATACCAAAAGTGGAATTGACGGTAGAACTTACAGCTATCAAACAAACTTTACATTTTCAAGTAGAACAAGTCCAATATGGTCAGACAGGCGTCAGATATTTAGCCTGTGACTTGATATTCACTTTAAGCGTAGAAAGGTTTTAATTCTTGAAGTATTATTAGGAAGTAATAGTGAAATTTAATTAAAAATATTTATATTTATTTGTTTTTATTGTTTAAAAAATTGAAACTTAATATTGTAAATCAATATTATAAATTGAACAGCTATCGAACAAACTTAACATTTTCAATGTCATAGTTGTCAATTTATAGTAACTCCATGTTATAGTATGGTTTAATTTTCTTTTGTTAGCTTTCTAGCAACAGTTTCAAATCAAATTGAGGTAATCGAAGTTTTCTTTAAAGCATAGAAATGCATAAGCCTGCATAAATAAATTATCTTACACAATCTTCAGACAAGTCACGTGCATTTATTTGTAACAATAAATAAATTTTGTTGACACGTAAATGAAGAAATCATGAAAATGAATGGTAGATTAATCAAAATTTTAAAGTTCCAAGGTGGCGAGCGAGTTTGCACATTACCTAACTTTACAGAGACGTAACATGATATTATTTCAGTGCCAGCGTTACGCAAACTTGATTAAACTTGGCATTCGCTCGTCTCTCTTCTTGGTCCATAGAATCTCAAAATAGCGAGTATGGTTAAATTTATTCTCTCCAACTGAATGCCATTAATATTACTTAATATTATAAAATACTATTTTGAGCTTTCCGCTCACTTTCAACGTAGTCGTCAACCATTCAAATTTGTTTACTCTGATTAAATTAGAATTAATATATAGGGAGCTAAGCTACTTTCGGAGAAGATGAAAATTAAAAGGAAATGAGGATAATTTGGAATTTTTCGCCGATGAGGAATGTGTGTACGTAAACGTCATTAGTGGTGGGTGATTGATCGAAGAAATTTTCGTGGTAACTCTCATCTTTACTTCACTGCACGACTAAACTAGCTTTACCACTTTTCGAATATCTCGCGGTTATTCTCGGCGCGTCGGCCGCTTTGGAAAAGTTGAATCGACCTTTACAAAAAAGGTACATGCTCGCACTCGCGCCCGATTGCCGGATTGTTTTGAACTCCCGTTTTATGAGACGTTTTATTTCGGTTCGGCATTAATGTGAAATATCGGCCGAGTGCGATAAAGACAATTTATGGCTATTTCTGGGCTCTTTTCTGCCTCCGTTATACCCTTGCTTCTCTCTCACACTCTCTCACTCTCTTTACCACTCTCTTTCTCTCTTTTTCTTTCTCTTTCCTTCTCATTCTCTTTTGTTTTTCTTGCTGTAGGTAGGATCTATAGGACGTATATCCCTCGTTGCACTTTCAGAAAAAAGTGTGCGGATAAAAAATAATTGGTGAGACGGAAGAAAAGTCTTTTTTTTTTACGGCGACGACGCTCAAAATGCTTCCCCCTTACCTTTTAATGTCAATAGCAGGAACGTCATTTTCCCTCTAGGTAACCAAACCAAGTTGAATCGAGCACAGATACATTTTTTAAAATAACGATTTCATAAATTAAGCATTCTTACATTGACAGATTATAATTTAACGAATTAACTATCTTCTGAACATGTGGTATTTTCACAATTCCTGAGGGATTAAAAAGTATAATACTTGAAACGCGATTTAATGTTTAATGATTTATTAGATATTGTCGAAGAACGAATTTGAATTATTATTCATCTTTATGAGAAAATTATAAACTACACTCTAAGATAGAAAAAAATATATTAAATTTAATCTTTTCTAGAAACTCTGTATAAAAATTCTTCAATATGAAGAAAAATAAAGACAATCAGGTAGCCTGTACTTACTTAACTGCATAAAAGAAGAGCAATAAAGAGCGAAATATTCCGTGGACATAATACCAGTTTCATTAAGAAAAGTGTCATGCATACAATTTGAAAGTGTACGCAAGTGCAGAGGAAAAGTTTGCTTTGCTTACGAGGGAAGGGTACTCTCGGCGACTGCCGCGCTTGGACTCGTAAAAGAAAGAAACCGACGTAATAAACCGTCACGGCTTCAACCCGGAGGGGAGCGCACCGGCGAAAGGAGCGTGCGAAAAATTTTCATTTAGCCGCGAGGACTGCACGTCGACGGAGCGTCAGACGCGACGGGGAGAGAGGACAGAGTAGTGGAGGGGCGCGACTAACGCGCCGCGCCTCGAAACGAATGGCCGGACATAATAATAATTCGTCGGATCGCCCGCGAAAATCCACTGGGTGGCACAAAAGGAGGCCGTCTGAATTTCTCAGCATTTTCGCCGATATCGCTCATTCGTCTCCGCGCGCTTTTCCTTTTTACTCGCGCCGCTGCATTTTCTTTTCTCCCTTTTTTTCTTCTTCTTCTTTTCCTTCCCTGATATTCGAGGACAGCGGCCGCAAGGCTCTCGCCGTCAGGCTGTTTCCTTAACAGCTCTCCGCCGCCAATAAAAGTGAATTTACGGCGAACGATTACATTCATAAATAAGCCGAAAATATCGAGAGTCCCGCGAGACGCGACGAACTACAGAAGCAGTAGCTATCGTTACTCCGGTTTATATTTCGCATTACATACTCGCCGTACACAGGCGCCGAAAGCTCGCAACTCGGCCCTCGCCTCTCGCTATAGCTTGATAAATTTACGAAACATTAATAATAATTATGATTCCCAGCATCTCTCTCTCTCCCTCTCCTTAGGCCTTCGTCTTGATAATTTATTCCATATTCGCCCGGCTTCCGCGTATGTTTCCAGAGCTATGTATACACATACACATATACCTTAACGATACCTTATAAACTCGGCCGTGAGCGCAACGAGAAGAGGATGAAGGGGAGAGCAACAGAGAGGGAGAGAGAAAGAGAAGCTGCGCGATGGTTAAGATGGTGTTACCGGAGCTATTATTACCCCGTATATGTCGTGCCTTCGCAGCCGCGCGCCTGGACGAGAAAGAGAGAAGGAGCGATGAGAGAGAAGCAGCTTCTCCCGTCTCGCTCCCTCGCGACGGGTGGCCCGCAAGTTCGCAAGGACGGGGTCGGTCCCCCTTGCACTTGCCGACGCAGCCAACGTGGCTGCTGGCGTTGTAGTCGTCCCCGGCGTCTTAACGCGGACAAAGTCCAAGCAGACTGCTGCCTGTGCAAAGCGAATTGCCGGGGAGGAAAATTGAGCTTGCGAGCGTCCTCTCTAATACACACATATACAGCGCCCTGCGAGCGAACTCGGTTATACGGGGCCGCTTTGGCGAGGCAACGGGGATGAATCGCTCTGACCTACGCGCATTGTGTGTAACTTCTTTTCTTCGAATCTCGCTTGTCGACGTTTTCTTTGCGTAACTGTGATTTTGGATTCATTTTATTGCTGCCGGAAAAGCAGTCTTATTTCGAGCTTTTAATTCGGGACGACTGGAGCGGGAATTTAGAGAGTAATGAGCGTTACTTATGTTTTGTGTTCAATTGTGTGGCGTTGAAGGAAATTTATTGGTCGATTGATAGCTTGTACACGGAGAGAAATGTATATATAAACATTCCAATAATTTTGAATAAAAATTACTATACTGTTTAGTAACGTGA
>JAWWEP010020538.1:2746-16744 GCA_035582995.1 Sycophila quercilanae | reverse complement strand
ACTATCACTTCTAGTGTGCGCCATATGTTACTAGAAAATCTAGTAACTTTCTAGTAACTGTTACTATATTTTATTCTCAGTGTAAAAAACAAAATTTTAGAAAGAAAAAATAGGTAAGGCAGCTCGCAGGATATATGTGGAAGGCACTATCCAATCATAATCAACATGAGCGGCTAGAAGCGTTTATAGATTTATGACTCAGGTTTACGACTTCTCGCGACATCGCATGAATGGATTTGTCGATTCGTGCGGCACGTTCGCGCGACTTCCTTTCCGGATATCTATCGTTTGAGAAATGGCCTTCCTGTCTATATACCGGAAATTTAACTGCTTCTGTTCATCTCACGTTGGAAAATTATATGAAGGAACGCAGCGGCAATAACAGTTTTCTCTAACAAAATTGATTCTCTTGCAAATTTTAAGTATCCTAGCGAATCTTATTCAAATCGCTATTTTATTATTATCGTTGGACGCCTTGCAGATTTTTTTCTTCATCACTTTTATTTTACTGGGTGAAAAATAGGTTTTTTTTGGAAAAACAGTTTTATTCTTTCTGATTTTGTGGTAGTAGGTAGGTACTACTACTTCAAGATACTTTGGTCCCTTAATTTTTAATGAACTACAAAAAAAAAAATAAATAAATAAATAGATACTAGTAACATATCATTTATTTAATTTTCCCATAATTTTTACATAACTCTATCGGGAGCTTGATTATTTTTTCGCAATTCTCGTCGCACTTAGAGTGCAAATTAGCTATTTAACCACTGGTTCAATTCTCCATAAATTTTCGCTGCTCCTCGAAAAATGAGCGAACGACGCTGCAAGTGAAAACACCGCAATTAACGTTAGGACAAGGTAAAGCTTAAAGCAGAGTAAAGTCAAATAAATATCCTTCAAGTATCTCGTTAAAAATGCCAGGATAAAATGCAATGAATTTTCCATGTTTAATTTCGCGTTAGTTATACCGGGGCTCGTTACAAGCCCGGCTCCTCGTCGAAATTTATCATATTTGCATTTTAGCCCGCAAAACGCCTTTAATCGACCACTCAAAAAAAAAAAAAAAAAAGAAAAGAAAACAAGAGAAGACCATCCAAAAACAAGGAGAGAAGACCATCCAAAAAAAAAGAAGAGAAGAGAAGCGAACAATTTCTTCTTAGCCAGTGGCGCGCGATAATTATCGCCTCATTCTCCTCTCGCCATCTCATTTGCAAATGTTCATTAGCATGAGAGTGTCGAGGGCAGGGGGGAGGAGGCGGGTCCCACCACCTTCCTATAGTCTGAATGTACGTGCATGGCGAACTCATTATCGTGAAAGCACCTCTCTCTCGGCCCCCACCACCCCCCCCCCCCTCCGATCGATCAAGCCTCACCTTTTCGTCGCTCGGCCGATTTTCCTTTCGCACGCGACAGGTGTTCGAGAGGAGAGTGCATAAAGCGGCTATCACCCCGGCGGGGCTCATCTCCTCGCGGCGGCGCCCGTCGCTCATTTGCCTCCGCGATAGTCCCGACCCATCTTCCGGTTGAGGAAAGGAGGTGTCGGGAGGCGCCGAGCGCTCGATCGAGAAAGTCCGAGAAAGTTGGCCGACGCGTGCCAGCAGGCGCGGAGCCCGTGCATTTCCGCAGTTCGCACTTCGTTTATTGTGCTCTCCGGGGCTCCGGGTGTATTATTATGCAAAGCCAATGTGACGTCGGATTGATGTTGGCTGTAGCCGGGGCGTGGATACACTGCGCCGTATACTGATTTAACGATGAAGTCATATTATGCCTGTGAAAGCGAACGTCCACGACGTTCAATGCACTGCTGGCGACGCGTTAAGTAAATACTTATACGAAGTGAAGAGTGGTTTTTTGCTTTTTTTTTCATGAAGACTTTCTTTTTTGTTTCTTTCGTAATGCAATGATCGTCGATTTATTGCAGTTGGGTGGATTACACTAGTAACGTGTTTGTACGTTTGAATGGATTCGATTGAATAAGATGGTGAATGTTGAAGTTAGTTACGACTTTTTTTTAATGGAAAATCCTTGCCCTGGTAGAAATCGTCTAGTTTTGTCCCATTATGAAACGATTTTTTTTAGCATTTTAGGCCTATTTAATGGTCATTTTTTAAACTAGTTATTAAATGGGCCTAAAATGTTAAAAAAAATCGTTTCATAATGGGACAAAACTAGACGATTTCTATCAGGATGCGCTTCCTTGCGATTCTCCAATTTTTTATGTTACGATATCAATTAGAGTAGCATTTACACTTTTTATCAATATCTTTATTTAAAATAAATGTCAGACTAGTTAGAAAATAAATATCTTAAAACTTAATGATTTTATTTTCTGATTGGTTAATGAAATCTAAGAAACATATAACTTTCTTTGATTATTCAAAATTAAATATTAAATATACATTAAATACATTCTGAATTTTGGAGTCACCCGATCCATCGAAAAATTATTCTTTAACCTTCTTATTCTTTCTTAAAATGCTTCAACAACATCGTGCCATTGTTCTTTTAGAGAGGAAAATTGTAATCTCTAAATTTTAAATAATTGATCGTTGAAAGCTCGCCTACGGTATTGATTAAACAATTCGTTAGTTTATTTTAAATTTATTCTATATTATACGAATAATAAATAACTGCGTTTTACTTACTCCACTCTTCTGAGACATTGATTTATTTTGAAAAGTATTTAAAAATTAAAGTAATATAATATTCCGCATGCGAAAATAATGCTTAAGTATACCGCGTCAGTGAAGACTATTGATTTCCGCGAGCATCAGAAGGTCCAACCTCGCAGAATGTGAGTGAACCAGTGTGTGAGCCTCTATGTACGTGTGTGTGTCACACTATGTGATCTGGTCGTATTTAACGTCGGCCCTTTCGCTCGCTGTCTTCTTACAATATTTAGAAGACTGCGTCCATTTTTTAAAGTGCTCCTCGTATGAAACAGCCAATACGAGAAGTACAGGGTCCACGTGCGCGCCTCGGATACCCCGAATAGAATTGCACAGTTTGATCGGAATATATTATTTGCTCGTCTTAAGATATCAAGGAAGCGGCACTCTATTCATGCCGGAAAAATGTATGTCCCCTTCTACAACTCCGATTCGGTGATAAGAAAAATTGCGAATCCTGGAGTTCTGTACAGATACTCCTCGAATGATCCATAAAGTATAGAATTCCACGTCGTATAAGGTACATCATAAATTTATCACTTTGCAAAAAGGAAGAAGACGAATAAGGCGAAGAAGAAAAAGAACAAGAATCCATCTACTCTGGGGAAAGAATCGGTTCAAGCAAATATCTTGATACGGCCCTACTTCGCGAAAATTTATAATGCACCTTTCGTTCTCTTATAAAATTTTTTATCAACGCCGCATGAATTAAACCCTCCATGCATTAAGTATAATTCCAACATAAAAAAACGTAAAAAATTCAGAAGTGAACAGCTCAAAGCCCAAAGGCAGAGGAAGGGGAGGGCGATTCCTGCATATTTCAGCGAGAAAAAAAAAGGAGAGGCACTTTCCCCGTATTTATTCACTTTCATTCAAGGCAAAAACTATCTCTGACTCCTTTATCACCGTAATCTTTTCAGCGCGACGTAGTTAATTCAATTGCGAAAATCCCGAACTGATATACATTATCGCGGCCGGCAAGGAAAGTTTCTCGCTCTTCTCTCTTCTCTCCCTCTCCTTTCATCCTCCTCGCGGACCATTGCAAACACCGCCGGGAGAGTGCGATATATCAACTGCTTTCCGAAAAGAGGAGCAAAAGAAAAAAAAAACGAGAACGGCGAGGAGCAAAGGAGGAAGGAGGTAGCGGCGCGCACCAGGGCACCATTAATAAACGGACGATCTCGAAGAAAGCCAAGGCGCATCCTTTGTACAGATACAAAAGTCTACAAGGAAACAAAGTCTCTTTTATTCACACCGGGGGCTACCGCGGCGCTTCCTCTCGCTGCTCCCTTCCCTTCCTGACCCGCGCTAAGGTCGACGACGACGAGCATCGCGCGTTAAATCGCCCGGCTTATCTTTCGCTTTACAGTTGTGCTGGTGCAAATTTCGCGCCCTTTCCGGCAAATGCTCAAAATCGCTCCTGTCGATTGTGTAAGTCCGTAACGACGACGGGCATTAACGACTGCGTTTATACACTCGTGCGTCTTCTTCGTTGGCCAGGAATTATTGGCGATTTTTTTCTTTTTGTCCGCGGTGATTTATAGTGGGCGATCGGCAGTGATTAATTCAATCGGCTGAAATGATTGAGGTGTGGGGTAGAGGTTTTTGCGCTGAGTTGATAGAAGGACGACGAGATTATCACTGAATTACAGTTAATTTTGGTAGCTGAGAATTTAATCTTACTAGGAGAGTGCACACGCCCTCGGGGTCCTGGATCTCTCTCGAAGTATGCCGAATGATTCTTTAATCGAAAATAATGTACACGTGCCACGAGGTTTTATCTCGTCGGGCCTAGATACGAAAATAGGAGGCATTTGTTTAAAAATCTAGGAGCAGAGTTTACTAAAACATATATTATATAAAAGAAAAATTTAAAAAAAAATGAAATTTTATCAGATTAAAAAATCTGTGTTTTCGTAAGAGCTATATATAAATAAATAAAATTTCATTTAAAAATCACAAACGAAATATGCGGCATAAATTTTTTCTACTTAATATTTTTAAACTGGAAATCTTGAACTAATAAAAGAAATTTTTATCTGATAAGTCAATCATTTTTAATGGGCATCTATCACTTATTTATTTTTTAAATTCTTTTTCTTGTTGCTATTAAAGTAAATTCAAATAAACTCAAATTGAAGTTTTACTAATAAACTTAAATAAACTTTACAATTCTCGTTAGCGATTGTCACTCAAAAGTCATTACTTTACAATGCATAGTGTGTACGTAGTTCAGTTATACTTGTTAATTGCTGCCACTTAAAATTGTACGCTACACTCTAACTAAAACTTTTTAACTAAATTGATTGATAAGAAAACAAATTTCATTTTTACTCATGAAAAATTTATCGAAGTTTCAATACCACGACGGCAATTTTTATTAATTCTCAAAACTCACTTTATGAAAAAGAAATAAAAAAAAATAAGTTCAATAAAATTTCTCTCACGAAAGTTTTCTCAAAATCCATCAAAGATAATTTTTTTTTTCAAAAAGAAATATATATATTTCTGAATATTGATTGCAGCCAATATTCCAGTATAATAAAAGAAGGAAATGAAATTTATTCCCGACAATATCTCTGCAGCTTGCCCATTGAATAAGAATCGTTTAGTTTTATTTTCCTTCCAATTTGACATCTTGGCGAAAATTTTTCCTCGCTCATTCTTCACAATAAAGTGAAAAGGAGCCGGAGAGTAAATTCTCGAAGAGAAGAAAAAATGAAGACACGACCCTTCCGTATGGTGCCTTCAACCTGATGAGAGAAGGAAAGAAGAGGCAGAGTCTCCAGCGACAGAAAAGGTCATGCGCACACAGACTCGAAGAATGTAATGAGGCCCGGAAAAATTTAGTCCATCGCTCCATTTAATTGTTACCTCGACTTCTTACTCTCATCGAGACGCCAGCCCTGGCCGTGCAGACTCATCTCCATGGGTCGCGCTATCATACATTTCACTTTCTTACCCTCCGTCCTTCTCTCAGGCGGACAGCCAGCCCAATGCTGGCTCAGTGACAAATGTGACAAATAAACAGGGTTTAGTCCCGGCCGTAATCCCGGGACGACGGGTAACGTCCTGTACTGCGTAGATAGGTGTAGCAGCTGCTTAGGCGCCGTTCTCCTGTGCATATACGTTCGACGCTATGTTCAGCTTTAATACATTTCTCGAGCGAGGCGCATGTCGCTAAAGCCGAATTCGCGTCCGGCGGACGGACTGACCTGAGGCCTGCTCCAAATCACTTAGGAATTTCTGTGTTTCGCGCTTAGGGGCTATTGCATGAGCGGCACAACTCGGGCTTGCCCGGCGGACGACCCAAACTTGTCGTATAATTGCCGCGGATACCCGAGAAGGATGAAATATGGAATTTGCCTGAAAATTCTATGTCGGCGAATATATTCTATGTATGCTCCCCTTGTTAAATTACTCCACTTTCGAGTTTGACTGTGAGTTTTTTAATACCGCTTGCTATGCTGAAATTTTGCACACTTATAAAGGACACTTTAAAGAACATTTCCTGTTAATTTAAAAAAAATTGTAAGAAATTTGATTTGCCGGGGAACGTCCTTAAGTATATGGAAAAAGTTCTACTGCTTGTAATTATGAGAATTACTTTTTAAGAATAGTTTTCGTAAAGTCTGCTAGAGTTACTACAGTAACCTTCGAAATCTTATTCATTACTATAATTAATCCATTTATAGAAAATTTTAGAAGGTATTTTAATTTTTCCTTCAAATCGTCTATCGTTATAAACCCAGCAAAATAAATGATTCTAACGTCTATTCTTAGTAATTGTACAGTTAAATAAATTTAACCTTGGATGACATTCAAATTTATTCTTTAACTTTAAAAAATAGTCTCATAAAAAAAATCTTAAAATAATAACATTAGTAAAGTACCCGCTACCCTGAATGTGTTGTCGGTACGTATATTAATAACTAACTGATCATTTTTTTTTATTTTTCTACGTGTATTTTTTTTTATAAAAATAATACTCAATACTAACTAAGCCGTAGTCAATCCTTTATCAATCTTTTAGTCCATGTATACGCGAAATCCGTTTTCGATCGATGCTCAGATCAAGCCTTTCAACTACTCCTACCGCCGCTTTTGCTACACATTTCCACGCACACGCGTATTAAAAAAAAAAAATAAAATAGCTCCGATCCTTGAAAGGTTAAAAAAAAAGCATTTTCAAGCTTGACGCAAAAAAAAAGTCCTCGGCATTTCGAAATGAGGCAAAGCGAGCAAAAGAGCGAGAGCCCCAGGAAGGTAGGGCAATTGCGGCAAAACTAATGATGTTTCCGCGATAATTAGTGCGCCCTAATTCACCATCGTCGCCGGACGCGGGGGCTCAATGTCGGACTTAGGAAACACTTTTACCTCGGCACTGCTATATATAGCGCCCCTCTGTTCCCCTCCCTTTCTTTTTTGTACGGATTTCTCTTCATAATACATCTTCAGGCCTCCACTCGCTTTTACCTCTTCTTGTGTCGTGCGTCGAAAAGCCTATACGAGACTTTGTCGCTGCCCTCCCCCCAAAAGGGAAAACCAACCGCGTAAGAGAGAAAGAGAGAGAATTAGAGAGTGAGAGAGAGAACGAGAGAATGAGAGAGTGAGAGCGAATGAGAGTGAGAGAGAGAAAGAATGAGAGAGAGAGAGGATGAGAGAGTAAGAGGATGAGAGAATAAGAGTGAGACATGCGTGTGCCTACGCGTGTTGGTGTACATATACATATGACTTTCGCAAGGGTGAAAAAAGCCGGCGTTGAATGTAATTCCATGCGGTAATTCCCAGCAGATTGAGGCTGTCGGAATAGAAAAGAAAGGATCCAGCTAGACCCTCCCTCTTTTTCTTTCTTGCTTCGCTGTACACAATCCCGGTGGATCTGCCCCTCCATCGAAAATTTGTCCTCACGCTCCTCCTTTTATTTCGCCTCTCACCCTGTTCCTTCTTTATTCTCATTTACCCTTTTGGTCTCAGTAGGCTGTATTTTATTCTGCTAAGTGTACTCCGTAAAATGAAAAGCAATTACATTCTTTTTCTTTTTTTTTTTAAGACAAACGAGTTAGTCATTTCATTTTGGACATTTGCACGTCGTTAGAGAGCAGAATTATTTTTAATGGCATTTACTTTACGTACGTATGAATTCTTATTCTTAAGATTACTACGAGGAAATTGTGACAAATTTTAGAATTTCTCGAAGTCGCCGTCGTAAGATCTTTTGAGGTTCTGTTTATTTCAATTTTATGCAGGGGCGTGTTTAATGACGTAAAAGACTTTAAATCGTTGTAGTTTCCAAGTGCAATTAATTTATTTCCGCGTCTGCTAAGGTACGGGACTTTCAACTGATCTCGGAGAGTACAAACGTAAGTGTCACTTGCGTGTGACAAACCTGTTGGTGCCTTTAGTCTGCCACCATTTTGTGCTACATTGTGCCACCCTTTGCTGCACTGTCAAAGCTTATTAAAATCAATTTTTTTTTCTTGTTCTTTTTTCCTCACAATAGGAGAAATTTTCTAAAGTCACGACTCAGTACATCATGCAAGATTTAATAAGAACGCATTTTCTAATTGATCAATAAATTGTAGTCGAATTTGTTAAACAGTAATTATTCTAGAATATTCAAATAACAATTAGTTACAATAAGTTATTTAATTCGAGAGAACATTTATGATTTCGCTTTGGTTATAAGAAAAAAAAATAGAAAATCTCAGTAAATTTGCACAATCAGAAATTATCATTATAATAATACAGTTAAGAGAAAATTAATAACAGTACCCGATTTAATTTTTAACAATTTGTTTCTTCTTTGAACTACATTAGTATGACAATCAAATATTGAATGAATTATTACACAAATTTGTTAAAAGATTTATTGAATGAAGGTAAAAGCTATTAGCAAAAATATAAACAACCAGGAGCAATGTTGCATAATGTAAGGATCTACTGAATTAAAAGAGGATGAATGTCTGTCTGAAAACGCAGAATCTAGAATTGGCACGAAAAAGCTCAATCCAATTACCCGATTCAATCTTTCCCCAACAATCTTCTTAATTCCCATCCTCCCCTCTGCTGCCTTATGGGCTTCCTTTCGTAATTTTAAGATTCCCAGCGCGTAAGTCAAATGGCGACTCTTTCTCGTGTTTATTACACTCCTCTTTTTGCTCAAATTATTGCAAAATTCTAAAAAAATAAATAAATTAATAAATAAGCACCAGCGGACCATTTTATTAGTTGCCAATATAAGCATATATTTTTCGCGACTGTAAAATTCGTAAAATTGGCATACAATTCCTCTTCATAAAAGTCCGCGGTCGTTCGAAATTTTCAAGCAACATTAATTTCGCGAATCATTGATCTCTCGCATAATTTCATTACTATTCGGATTGCAACTGGCGTGTGCTACTTTTCCAGCTCAGGACCATGAAAATTCATTCTGACATTTTCATTATCTTCATCCGCCTCCTTCTATACTTCGGTCCACTGCAAAATTTAAAATAGAATCGCGTTTGTTAATGTACGGGTTAAATTTTTTTAATTAAATTTTTATTTACTGGCCAGTTAAATTCACTAATTCGCCGTTGTGAAGCAGCGCAATTTTTTTCAATGGAAAAATGCACGTTACTCTTTTTTTTTAAGCGCATCCTTACGTTGCATTCTCTTTCAGGACTTCCATCTTTTGTTATTTAATTTTTTTTCTTTTCTTTTTTGTAAAAAGGATAAAAAAAATACCTCCGGCTCTATATAAATTTATCAATGAAACTCTTCAAGAATACCATTTCCGTCACTCTGAGCATTTCGTAGATTCCCTGGTAACTCTTCAAAGCATTGCAATAGTTAGATAGAATGAAGAAATGAAGACCTACTTACGATTTCAATAACAATTCGTCGGTTTCTTTTCCTTAATTTTTAACGACTTTGGAATCGATAAACTGGTCTACATAAAATATTAAATAGAGCAATGTTATTAATTCAGAAGTACATTTTAATTCAGTTTACTGACGCGAATCTTACAATAACTAATGAGGCATTTTTTTATGTGCAATCATAACTTATTGTAATATTTATACCTTTACTCTGATTAAATAAATAAATAATAATAATAATAATAAATTTTAATCTTCAATTGCTTTGTAGATCACATTATTGTTATTCCTGGTATTAATGTAAGCATTCCGCAATTTGATTTGATTAACTTTTCCAAGAAAATATGATTCGCGTTGTAATGTGTGCAATGCCTTTTAAATAGAACAATCAATTATTCACGATTAATATACCAAAGGATGACTTCGTATGACTAACTCATAATTTATTTTAAAAAGAAGTTTACATTTAGCGTATAAAAGGCCATTGAAATCCAAGCGAAGGGAAAGTTAACAAAAAACAAGACGAGCAAGAAGAGGATGAATCTTTTTTTACATTTATCTCGGTCTTTCATTTCGATTTTTCGACTTTGTTACTGATAACCTATATACTCTTTTAGTCTCATCCCTCCCTGTTTACAGTATAGTACGTGATCGGAATTGATATTGAAGTGTTTAAATTTTTACGGATCTCTCGCGTATACCTTCTTTTCTATCTGTCTTCTTATCTCTTTTTGACTGACTTCCTCCCCAAAAGATCGAATCAAAAATGAAATTTGATGCGTGAATTTTATTATTCAGGTTGAATACTCATTACATGTTTATATTTACGATTTTGTATTAAACTGAATGACTCTTTGTAAACAGTATTGATTTCTCGTTCGTTTCATAATATTGTCATTCCTGTATCGGTTTGGTGAAGGTACTGCGCCAGTCGTTTTTCATTTTTAAATTTAATATTTTTGTTGTAATAATTGTTAAGAGTAAATCGTAAAACGCAGTGTATATTGAAATATAAAAATATCGTAATGTATTGATCGCGAAAATAAACGAAATATCGTATTTTTTTCAAATAATTTATTTGCACGATTAAATAACCTATTGACATTGATGTTAATTAACTTTTTTAAATTTTTCTGGGAAAAGATAAAAAAAATTACATTAACAGTATTTAACGTTTCACTTCATTTATGAATTGCCAATTTTTGTCGTAATTAATTATTCAATTAATAATTAATTAAAAGAAGATTTAAAAATTCAAATAAATTTCACGATTAATAACACTGTTATGGCAAAATTTATTATGACAATTGTTAAAGCATTTAATTTGCCATGGAGTTTCGCGCGAACCAGTACCAGGACCAGCTCAGAATGATTCGCGCTAATCCACTTGTAATATCGACGAAAATGTAAATACTCTCAGTGTCTGTATTTACACGGAACCTTTGCTTCCATTGACAAGTGATGTGATGTGTACGCAGCAGTTGAAACTCAATTTGAGCCGAGTAATTGGCTTGATCCGAACGAACGAGAACAATGACGGATGCATGAGCGAGTCTTCAATTCGAATGCCTATTAATTTTTCTCATCTCAGATCCAAAGTCAATTTATTTTAATTGACTATATTCGCCTTCTAGAACGTTGAATCGCTTGATGCAAGAAGAGCAGTTTCTTTTAGCATCAAACCTATGTCATATAATGCCTCCAAGATGGTATGATTAATCCTCGTGTAACTTAAATTTAAATTGATTTAAATAAAATAAAGAGCGATTCGATCAAAATTAATTTATTCCAGTCATCATCAATTCCATTTATTTGAGAATTTTTCCGCGCTGGTTTTCAATAAAAAAAAAAAGAAACAAAATTAAATTGTTCTTCACCGGCATTACCATTTCAGTAAATAACACTATTAAAGTGTCTAAGAGTAAGTGCGTGCGCTACGCTGCAAAATGGGATTATTTTCATAGAACCATATAAAAGTTTCATTACGTTAACAGCAAAGAGCACTCCAGTACATGCTCCTCATCAATCATACCGCTCCTTTTCCACCTCTCATTCAATGCGCCGCCATTGGCCATCGCGTTTTCACATCCATTCTGTCCATGAAAAGAAGAAGCAATGATCGCAGTCAAAATAAAGGAGGTTAACGTTTACGACTCCGACGAATCGAATGCAAACGTTTGTACGATTAAAACAATCGTGATATTTGCATTCCGATTGATTATCGCTATATTCGTCCCACTGGATTCCACGAAAAGCTGGTATAATCCTTGATTGATGATTCTTTCCGCGGTAAATATAGATGAACTTTGAGCGGCACAGTAGAACGGCCCAGTGCTTGAAGGTCGATATCGAGTCTGATGAGCGAAGGGGCAGGCGCCTTTCGAAGAGCCCTTTTGCTTAACGTTGACCCCTCCAAGCGTCAACTCCCAAAGCTCATCTCTGCGGGGTACGTACTTGCGCGGCGAATTCGCTGCTAACCAGAGCAGCTCTATACTACCTGGCAAAGAGGTTGTTTGTACGTGAGATGTTTCACGTTCGGTAGCTTCAGAAGCTTCGCCGAAGTACTCTCGGATCAATCCATTGATTGCGTGTACACCTCTGACCATGAATGAAGTAGGTCGGACCAGTTTCATTATTAAGACTTTCTTTCATTTTGCATTCATTGGTCGGCTTTTCATCCGGAGAGAAAATAAAGTGAACTTTTGGAGGTCCAGGAAAGCAAAAATTAATCGTCCATTTATTTAAAATGATTTATGTAACTTTTGTAATTTTCGTACCAGTGTTTGAAAAAAAATAGTAATCCCATACTCTTCGGCATTCTTTTACTTAAGGGGACTAATAAATTCTAATGTTTCATTAGGGACGCTGACCCTTTTAATCCAGGTACAGAAAGTGTTCTAAGACAAAGTAATGCAAGTTTGTATACGCAGATGCTATAATTTTAACTTACTTAAGAGAAGCTTCTAATTGTATTTTATTTATAATAAAATGTGGACGGTTTCTATTGAAATGCACTTTCCCTGACTTTTAGAACAAATCACTCTCAATATAATAACAAATATAAGATCCATTTAAATATCCAGTTAAAGTTGATGAAGTTTTCTCTGCAAGTTCCCTAAATTTATTTGTATTAAAATTAGATTCTGGTAAGAGTACTACGAATAGAAATGTTATGGTAAAACATTGCACAAAGTAAGCTGCAAAGCATTAACGAAATGGAAGATTAGCACACTTGCCTTTCTATTACGAGAATTTTTTCATTATTTTCCTATCGGTGGCTGCTAAGGGTAAAGAGAACGATCAAATATCAACACTCGTTTGTTCATCGAATATTTGATTTCTTACGATTTTTATATATACTTTCCCTCTATAGATTACTCGTTATAAGAAATAAATGAATGTTTCTCCTTTAATTTGAAAAACAAAGAACGCCAAAAAGAAGAAATACGAAGGGAAAGATAAGAAGTCTCCAAAGAAGTATAAATATTTGCTAAAGATATGATGTTGCCTCTAACGTAACTAAAATAAAAGTTTTACCAGGTACCATCATCATGTACAGTGTAGTAGAGACAATAATAGAAGCTACTTTATGATTTACTGAAAATCATAAAGTGGTTTCAGCAAATCTTAATTACGTTCGCAATTTAAATCGTAATTTTTCATATCTATGTCATAATACCTTATGACATTTCAGTTATTTTATTAAATATAGACAAGTTCTAGTATCAAAATAGAATATAATCTATAAACTAACTTCAATTTCCTGGAACTACATCTGCGATGAAGATAAACATTGTTATTAATTATTAACTGTTTACAACTATACTTAATATAAGTATTTAATTATAAAGAATATACATTTTTAGAGGTAATTAATTATTAAATTAATAATTATTAATTAAATAACATATAAAAAAATATCATTTACAAACTCAGTAACATAATAAGTTATAAGTAACAAGATGCTTAATACAGTTGTATAAAGAATTTAATTTTATTGCAAATAATATCGTTATACTTTGCCAACTGCAATCATAGAAATCAATGAAATGGCAACAATAAAATTAACAGTACAAATCATCCATATTTTAAAGATAATGATCAATTTTCAACGACTGTTTATTAATCCCTTATTTGAATTTTTCGTTGAAGTTCAGAATTATATTTAGCATTTTAAGCACTGCAATAATTATCTTCTTTCATTTGATACAAAAAGAAATAACTTTTAAAATTATTTCTCTGCGATTATTTATAAACTATCTTTCACACATGCGCATTGGGAAATAAGAGAATAAAAAATTATAAAGTACATAATAAAATTGCAGATTACTTTGATGTTTCACATAGAAGTTAACTACGTAATCATTTTATGAAATAAATAAACAATTGTAAATCACGGAAATAATCATTTTAACTCCCTCAAATCTGACGTAATAACATGTTTTCGGGGTTTTATATAAAATAAC
>JAWWEP010020537.1:0-43605 GCA_035582995.1 Sycophila quercilanae | reverse complement strand
TTAATGCTGCTATGGTTATTTTGAGTTTAGATGTCGTCTTCAGGTTCAGGCCGGAAACTTTTCAACCCACCCTCGTATTACTCTATTATTATTACTATTATTATTGCTCTATTATTATTACTATTATTTTTTAAATTTCATTTTTATAATGTTGTCACATTTATTTCAAGCAATTGCATTTAAAAATATTTGTTTATTATCAGAAGAGTTTAAGAAGCAAATATAATATTTGTCATTTTTATTTTATGTAGCATTGACAAATATTTTCTTGTAATTAATAATTCTTATCTGTAATTACAAGTAAGTATTAATAATATTAATTTAAAATTGAGAAAATGGTAAATAAATCCTTTTAAAAAGAAATTCAATTTGAAATCTCCCGCCGTTCGAAAAGTTCCATAATTCGGTGGGGGAGAGCCAAGATGGCGTCCGCCGCGACGCAGTGTTTTTGGAGATTCCCCTAAGCGCCAACACTGCTCATTGTTGCGAGCGCGGACCTGCAAAACGTCTATCGCGAGCGCGAGATGCCGGTGATCGGATGTTTTTTTGAGAATTAGGATGATTTTGACGGTTTGTTGAAAAAAGTTCATTCGCTATTCGGTGTGTGTCCCTCGAATTTTTGCGGTCCAGGTGCCGACCGAACTTTTCGGATCGAGCGACGTCGCTTCTTTTGTTTCACGATCATTGTAGAGTACGCAACCGAGCCAAACGGTTTCATAATTTGCACGAGTGTATATAGAATTTTGAGGACCAGGAGGAGAGGCATCCGAGCTGCTTAGCAACGAAGGAGGTATACGTTTTATGACGCAGGGTTTTCTTTTATCGGGCGACAAGATGTATGGCGAGATTCGACATTACGTGAGTTCCTCTTTTTCAAGCTTAATATGGCTACTTATCGCAGTGGTACAATGTTCTTTACAATTAAAATTTTTTACTGCAATTTTTTATGCCTTTTGGTGTAGATGTGAACTTATTATGCATTTCTTTACGTACAAAGGTACTTGAAGTACAAAGATATTTTATATTTCAAGAATTTTAAGCTTGACTCTTGTATCTACATTTATTTAACAAAGCCTTATACACATATCTAACTGTTCATGCAAAAAATAGAAAAATAAAATATATAAGTTATTTTATAATCTTTCTGAACATCTAAATTTCTATGTGATCCTATAAGTCACGTTAGTTGCAAATGAAAAAAAAAAAACAAAAAAAAAAAACAAAATTATATTTATAACCTTTGTTAAGCTTATATAGAAAATTTACAAGAGCTATATATAATCTAAAAGTTAGTTTCTTAATTCATGTAAAATTAAAATAAATATTTGTACTTTGTCTATCAAAACCAATTTTGTTGTATTACTTGTTGGCTTTACTACAATAATTCGTTCGTTATTGGTTCTGATAGTTTTAATAAATAGCACGTTATATATTATTTTTAATTTTCCACTTGTTCTGCACATTATTTAGGTTGGATTGGATTTTCATGAAGAAAAAATATTTGTCTACCGTTTATTGCTTGGGTTGGTCTGTAGTTCATATTTTCATTATGATTCAGATGTAATTTTCTGAACGACTCCAACTATATGATAAACATTATTTATTTGAGATAAGACGTTTTGTATAAAATAATTTAAATTTTAAAATATTACCTCATCAATGGTGACATCCTTTATTCTTACTGACAATAGCCAGATAATAGATTCACTACATGGAGGTGTTGTCAGAGATCCTAAATAGGTAACATATCCTTCCTTAAGTAAATCCAAGTCGAAAAGCGATAATGGAAAAGGATCTATTTTTGCACTTTGTCCTGGTTTCAAGACATTGGGGAATTCTGGTCTTATTCTTTCAATACCCATATTTGCATTTTTATCAAGCTAAAATCAGTTTACCCTTTTAATATGTTTTTTAGAAGTATTAAATTCTATTTATTTTTGATGCATTAAAGAAACTTTAAGTTACTAGCTACCATTCCTCTTGATTTAACATTAAAAAAGTTTCTTTTTTTTAATAATTATATTGTCAGTTCAGAAATATTTGTAACAAATTTATTTGATCTTATATTTACCGACATTATATAGCCAACAACTGCTAACCCATCATCATGCTTTTGAGCTTCTGATATATTATGATAAGCCTTTTTCCAGTGTACCATATGCATTTCCAATGGAAAGCTGAAAACGTTCTTTTGTTTATAAAATGTCTTTAAAACTTTAATCACAGAAATTTATGAATTTCTGAATTTCTGTGATTCTCTGAATTTATCAAGGTATTTTAAATAAAGTAAGAGATTATTAAAAGCTTGGTATATCTACCTGTGATTGGCAACTGTATGCTCACTCCCAACATCATTGGTGGGACCCCAGTGAAAATGTAATTGCGCAAGCTCATAGAGGCCTGTCAATGGACCTCCATAAATGGTAGGAGTATCATGTTCTGGCCAAGTACCCGTCACTTGTACTGAAAATTGATTATTTTCATTATTCTATTTTTTTTTTTTTTCATATCATTTAATGATGTTTGCATAATGAATTTTCATTATGAGTTCATAATGATTTAGTTAACACAAAGCTGAGATAAAATTGAACAAAAAAATAAAAGTATACATTAGCAACTATATTTAAATTACTAGTTCAAAACACCAAAAACCTTGATCTACAAAAAAAATGTTAGAGCAAAGATGTTTGAAGTGAATGGAAATTTTTTAAGAGCAATTTAAAGTAATTGTAGATGCAGAAAAATTTGATATTAAAAATTTTTGTCATAATTTTTAATGTCCTGACGGAGTGACATTATTCGAAAAATGACAATAGTTACTAAAAACTCCTATGTTAAATTTGTTAAAATCTGCCAAAATTTGTGGAAATTCCGTCAGCGATCATTAAAGAATGGAAATTGGAATTGAGTCTGTGAGGACAATGTTCAAATAGACTATTGCAATATTTAGCAGACAATGCTTCTCCATGTACGGCGTGATATAAAGCACGTATACCGGTGTGCCCGTTGTTGGTGACGATCATCTCGAGGGGCCTCGTGTCGTAGCCGAAGCGTCCGAGGGGCGGCCTGCCGAGGTCCACGGTCTTGACGTCCTGCAGCTCGATGTTGATGGGCGACTGGCGCGTGCCCCCGCACACCGGGAACTTGACGGCCCACTCGTCGGTATGCGCGTAAAAGAAGCGGTGGTGCTCTCGGTGCGCGGCCCCATTACTACCGTGATTGCCGCTTCCTTCGTCGCCTGCAACAAGTCGCCCGCCGCCAGATTCGACCTCCGCGCTCGCTCGCGGCTCTCCGCGACCGCCCGCCCGAATCTCGTATGCGGAGCGCGAGCGACCCGGTCATTTTCGCCGGTGCCGAGCCGAGCGCCTGTAATTGCGCTACCCGCCCGGAAGTATGCGCTCTCACCGTTGCCCGAGATCGGTGCATTTTTTTTTATAAATCTCGTCTTTTCTTTTTAATTGTTTGCGCTTGCAGTGACTCTTTAATTAGTAAACGGCATGGATAAACTTTTTTTTTAATCAATTTTATTTTCACTATTTTTTTTTCGTATGCATTTGTAAGCGTTTTTTTAATTTTAACTTGCTATTTGCAACGAGAATTTTATTATCCGATGTACTTTTGCAATTAATTTATGCACTAAGTAAAAGAAACATAGTAACGAAAAATTTGCAACTTGAAAATTATTTTACTTTAAGTTTATCGCATCGATAACAGCTTGAAGTTAACACCATTAAAATGCAATGAAGTAATATAGATATATTACAGATGTTCGAAGTATGTGGTTAATGCAATGAACTAAATTTAGTGACTTAGGGGACACGTGTATCGTTCAAACTGTTTTTCAACGTCCTTTCGGGCGAAATAATGCCAAGGTTTATAAAGGGTAAAACATATTTCAGCCGGTCGATTAAAAAAATTGCTGCTCTTTCAATAGGCAATCACGTCTGATTAAATTTCCGTAACTATTGTTTTATCGGTGATTGTTGAATTTTATTCTAAAAGAACATAAGTAACCTTGCATAGTCCTTCTGGAGTACCCAGTTAATTGTATTAAGTATTAATGAACTTTAATTAATTTAAAATTTTTTAAATATTACAATTGACAGATTAGATTTAGAAATTATCATAACTTCTAATAAATTAAATAAATTAAATAATTAGTAATGGTGGAAGTAATTTAATTTCTTAATAGAATGGCATCAATCACTTAAAGAACTGATAAATCCTCGAAGTAACGAACGAAAAAAAAAAACAATGACATTATAAGGAACCGAAAGTGCGTAGTAGAATCGTTTGCAAGTGCCACGATCCGGGAGGGTTGAATTTAATGAAGGCGTATCGTGCGTCGATCGAATTACAAGTCTATTGGAGAACGGACTCGGCGGTGGTTTCGAAGCCGCTGGCGTGACACCGCCAAATCAACCGACCAGGGTAACGCGCTGTCACGTGAAAAATAGCTCGTAGCACGTATTAGTATCACCAGGATTGATAGATATCCCTAGCACGCCTTAAATTAACGACGGATTCGCCGGCGCGCCTACTTCCCTTTTTTTACCGCTCATTCATTCACGAAAGTAGAGCCAAGTGCGTCTCGCAGTTCGATCTCAAGATATGTACACTTTTTCCCTCGGTTTTTCTCTCGGTTTTTCCCAAGGCTTGAGAGTCACTTATAGCAAATTGTAGCCTAGCTGATTTTCCTATTATTTATCTTATCGTGTTTTTTAAAGCAAATTAACACTTTATTAGTATACGTCGAATTAAATCAGTTATTTAACCTTTTCTTTTAAACCGTCATTAACGATTAAAAATTTAATTTTATTATATGCAAAATTAAAATTATATTTAATAAAAATTTTAATTTCATAACTGAAAGCAATTTAAATAACGAAAGTCTTCACGACTAATCTTCATTTACGAACAAGTACAAGTTTTATACGAAAATGGGTAGAATATTTCATATTTCACTAATACGTTTTAATTTAATTTTTATAAATAAACTTATAGGCGGGTATAAAATGCTCTACCCTTGGAAACGTGCCGTCATATTATTGCAAAACTTGAAACAACTATTTTAAATTTGAATAATAAGAAAAGATCCCTTCGATCAATCAGCGATTCAGAAAGTTAAAAGTTGAAAGTTTAAGTGCACACATTCGGTACAAATGTTTTAAATGTGAATGATAAAAAAAAAAAAAAAAAAAAAAAAAAAAATTTAAAAGGAAAAATGATGTTTTCTAAAGAATTTATAGTCTATGGCTCGGTACGGAAGGGTGCGCTTGCGAGTGCTCGGCTCGGGCAGCCGTGGAGACTCACCGTGATGATGCTGGGTCGCCTCCCGGGGTAGCCTGCGGGCGGCGAGCTCCGTGAGGCAGAGGAGTGCGACTAGACCGCGGAACAGCAGTCCGGCCGCCGGCATGTCCGATTGCGCGCGCTGTGGCTGTGGCGCCTCGAGCCGCGGTCAGCCGTCGACCAGGCCGCGTAGGAGCCTCTGCCACCGCTGATACGCGGGAGGGGGATTATCACCTCCTGCACATTCTTGTCTGCCTTTCAATTCGTTTTCTTTATTTCTTATCGCCAATATTTTCTGCCAGCTATTTGGAAAAAAGAAGTCTTGTATATCAATTTTTCATTTGTATGTCTTTTTCGCGATTATCGTAGAAACACTGTCGTTTATGTAATTTCATTGATAATTAATTAGTTGATAAAAAATGAGTTACAATGTTCAGTGCTCAATGGAGCGATTTCTACTAATTTTAATGGTTTTACACTATAATTCAACTTAAGGAGGGAGGATCGGAAGGTTTTTTTTGCTTCAGCTTGAAACGAATTTAATACAAAAGCAACTTATAAAACAGCTATAAAAGCGCCAATAAAGAATAAGCCAAATAAATTTAAGTTCATAAAGCTTGTAAAAGATATACTGAAAATTGAAAACAAATCATTATTTCGTGAATGTTAATTAACGATTTAATTTTTAATTTAAATTAAAATGAAGGATACCTTTTAAAGCTTTATGAACTTTGACTTATTAAAATTATTGTTATTGTCACTTTTATTTTTATATTACATCAGAGTATAAAATATTTGTTTTTATTTTAATTAAACTTCACTTAATTGTTCAAGGCTATTTCCGGCAATACTGAATTTTTTAAATTAAATTGATTTATATACTTACTCGTACCTCTCACAAATAATTTTGCGGCAAATTTCGTACTTAAAGAAACGTTATCTGCACTTTCGGATTCTAAATATTTGTAGGTCCGCAGAATTGATCTTGCAGGTTCTCCATAAATCTTTTAAACATTCGCCGCTTAGGAAATAAGCGCAGGACCGAAAAGCGAGGGACGCATTGCGCAATGCCTCATTAGCCGTTACGTGCGCGCCTCGGCCAATTGCAGCCATTAATTATATTGGGTCCGTGGCGCACCAGCATATAGGGCAAAGTCGAAGATGACGAGAGCACACCGAGTGCCGGAGGCCGGTTTTTACTCGCGAAAATCGGTGAATCCGTCGCGCGCACGCGCACCTATACCGACCTCGTCGGGACCGCGACCGTCAAGCTATTCCCTCGAAATCTCATTCTCCGTGCACCATTCAACATTTTTCTCCTCTTTTAGGTACTTTTCAAATCGAAATTTAATTTTTACAAATTTATTTTACACTTATTTATTTTTTCACAAATTACGCAAAAAATTACTACAAATTAGGGTGTACTCACAGACTGGTAATCTGAAAAAAATTACTAGACCTATAGTAAAATTTATTGTACCCTCTAAATTCCTTCGAATGAAATTCACTAATAAATCAATGAATTTAACTGAATGTATTTTCTAGAGTATATGAAAATTTGCAATACTATGTGATCGACTTTACTATAAAGTATGGTAATTTTTTTTTCAGAATGTCACTCTGTGACTACTTATTCGAACAGTATAGTAATTATTATTTAGTATACAAGACATTTCCCTCAGTGTGGAGACTGATTTTGATTTTACTAGAAATTTAAATTTTTTTTCAAATTTAAACTAAATTGTTGTAGCTAGTCTCGGTGTGTAAAAAAAGGTAATTACTTCCTTTGAATTATAGTTTTTTGATAAGAACTATTTTAACGACTGAAAAATTTCAACAACATCAACGATTTTAAAAGGACTTCTGGGGTTTATTGCTTTACTGTTGGAGTAGTAGATACTAAGAAGAAAACGATAATTGTAAAATAGCGTAAGTACTGCTACTATGTTTCAGAGCTTATTGTATTATCGGAAGACAATGTACACGCAAAATTTAATATGATAATGCAATGATTCATTAAAAAGTTTTCTCATCATTTCGTGCTTTAATACAATTAGTAACTTATCGGTTTTTCCAAGAATCACTGATTGATTTTATGTAATTGGACGAAGGCAATTTTCTTCTTTTCATTTTTAACTCGCCACAGTGGTATTATGTCATATGCTTAGTTTAATGATCGACATCGATAAGCCAGGATATTTTTCATGGGCAAGGAGATTTTCAGGCCAGGTGAATTGAATGCGAACAACCAATTGCAGGCTACTCGAATGGTTGTTTTTCTGACTCAACTGTCAACTGGCTCGTTGGTCTAGGGGTATGATTCTCGCTTCGGGTGCGAGAGGTCCCGGGTTCAAATCCCGGACGAGCCCGCTGTTTATTTTTTTTTCTTCGTTGATGCATTCAAATACCCCTAGACTGATGATTCTATCATACGAATTAAAAAGGCTTTAATTTATTTTGATTATTTAATTAAAAATGCTTTTATTGACTGTGCATGTGCGTGAAGGTGTAGTAATGAATGAACTTTTCATTGTTGCATGGTAATTATTAATAAATGGTTAATAAATAATTTATTTTGTTGAAATATTTCTTTGAATAAATAATTTATTGTATTTTTTTTAAATTGTTTACAGATGCACGTACACACATAAAGGTGAGCGCAGTGGACAGATGTAAGAAACAGAAGAAAACTGTTTTACTGGCGCCACGCGTTCGTCTCACGCTATTGTGGAATTAGACGTTGTAGAGTGCTGTAATAAACATGGCACAAATCTGGGATCCGACGAAAAAACACAGCGATCGCGAAAGGTAAAGTCTTTTTTTTTTTCTACACTTTTTTATATTTTTCCGTCGATTCATGCGCTAGTCAATCATTCTACTCATAGTCCTTCAGCAAATTGGCAAATTTTCCGGTCAGCTGTGGTCTAACCTCAAAAGCTTTTTTTGTCAACAGATTTTTCTTTTGAACTTGCATTTTCAGAATGAATCGGTGGGAAAAAAATGGTCAATTGTAATAAGACACGAGGTTATTTTTGAGTCTCGAATTAGCAACTTTTATTGGATGAACATTTAAAAAAATGACCTCTCATTGTAAACATACTGTTATAGACTTTGACCAATGATTTTGATTTTAGGTGGATCTGCATTTATCCTTGCTATATCAATAGTAAGAAGTCCCTTGCGGAAGGTCGAAAATTAAAGAAGGAGAAATGCGTAGAGAATCCAACTCATCAAGAAATCAGAGATGTACTTCTCAGTGTTGGACTCAAAGTGGGTGTAGAGAATAAGCTCCATCCTAGAGAACGTAGCAAGGAATTATTGTATCGTGGACGTATACGTGTCCAATTAAAGAATGATGATGGCACTCCATGTAATCCAAGCTTTACCTCAAGAGATTCTCTATTGGATTTTGTGGGAACTAACATTCCAAAGTTAAAAACAAGACAAGGAAAACAGACTACCGGAGAACAAACACAGCAAGCTGCCACTACTACAACAAAGAAAGGAAAAGGCAAAGGTCGGAGGTGAAGTGCTCAAGAGTTCAGTTAAAAGATATATGAAGTTTTTTGTGAAGTTTACGTATAAGTTTATGTAATTATTATACGATTCTAATACTGTGATGTGTAACAAAGTTTAATAGCTCCATCTTTCTAATAATTTTAATTTTGTAATTTATTAAAAAAATAATGTTTCATAAAGAATTTCAGAAAATTTTTTATTTAAATGCATTGCAAAAATAGAAATATAAAAAGAGCCTGTATTAAATTAACTAAATTCATTAAATTCTTTAATGCAACAACAGAGGAAAGAAAAATGATATAACATTTTGAGGTGTAAAAGTAACAATGTAAATTTTCATTTATAAACATCTTTTTATTAGAATTATAATAACTTTCTTACAAAATTGATACCTTAAAATATAAAAAGGTCTATATTACAAATTCGACATTTACTTTTAACATCATATAACAAGGTAAAAAAATGTTTGTAAACCTAATGTAAATAAAATTATCATTTTTTATTTACATCAGATTTGTTTTCTCCTTTTGATTTTTTAATTTTACTTGAAATTTCTGTTCTTGCTCTTTCAGTTTTAGTTTTTATTATACTATGTTTTCTCTCTTCATTAGGTGTTTTTTCAATTATTGGCTCTTGTCTAGTAGTTCTGTCTATTTTGAGTGATTCTGTTGCTTGTGTTATTCCAACATAGTCTTGACTTTTCTCATTTGTATCCATGACTTCTTGGTTAAAATTTTCAGCAAAAGTTTTAGTATCTCTTGCAATCTTTTTAAAACTTTCATCCTCTGTAGTTTTTTTGCATATTTTTTTGGATTTGGCAATTGGTACTCCTACAATAATTTCTTTTGTAGAAGGAGCATTTTCTTTAGGTGTTTGAACTTTCACTTTTGGCTTAGTAACCACATGTTCTATTTTTGGTGCATTATAATATACTGGTACGTAAGATTCATCTGGATCAAAATAGGTTGAAGCCATTGGGGACCCAACCATGTAGGTTGGTGCTTGTGGAATATAGTCTTGATTATAAAGAGAATAGCCAGCTATCATTGGAGATTGAACTACAGGTGTCGCTGTATATGATGAAACTGGATGTATGAGAATGTGGGTAGCAGGTATAGTAGAATAAGGATTTTCACTTCCAACTACTGGATTGAAATCATCTCCAGGATTTACATAAAATTTGAATAGATCAGGATTATAACGGTTAAAGTGTTGAGTATTGGTTGAGAAATGCAAATCTTCGCTACCATCATCACCGCCACCACTGCCTCCTATTGATTTGCTTCCCTACGAACAAAATAATTATTTTTAATAACTATTATACAATAATTTTTAACATTTTTTTTATATTTACAAACTATTTAAAATAAAAAACTTACTGATTCACTATTACTACCAAATCGACTAGCAAGAGAATTCAAGAGATTTCCAGGTACGCTTACAATTTGATTTATTCCTGGAGCTTTGGCTATAGTCTGAAAGGTCTGCGGAATTCCAAGCATTGGCTGACTGAGGTGTTGCAGCAAAGATTGCATAAACAATGGAGTTACGGACTTTGGAGATGCAAACATGTTGATAACACCGTAATCATCACCTGAAATTAAAGGACTACCCGTCATGTCACAAGGTTTTTTAGCTATTGGTTCATCCAATGAAACTACCGCATCTTCATCATCAGGCTCAGCCTTTTGAACAAGCTTTATTTCCGGTTGTACAGGCTCATCAGGCTCATCAGGCTCATCAGGCTCAATTTCAACTGAAACAGGAAGAAACTCCTTGGGCTGAGTGATTACATGTGATCTTCCAACAGTAGGGTCGGGCATGACCTTCTTGGGTTGAGTTATCACTGGCAGTGAGCCTAAGTTCTCATCAGAAGTATCAGGTACGACCTTCGGTTGCAGTATTAAGGGCGTGTTTCCAGTCATGGCATCAGGACTGCCAGATCCAATTATAGGAGAGTCGCTGGGGACGTATGCTTGTGGAAGGTTTATGATCACTTGTTGAGGCGGTACGTATGTAGGAGCCTTAGCGTAGCTGACGCGTTGCAACTGTTCCATGGGTTGGCCGACTATTTGTGCCCTCTCCCCGCAGTTGTGGAGTTTGCTTCTCACTGAATAAGGAGGAGCCTTAAATATGGATCCTGTTATGGGTCCGTCTTTCATGAAGTACTTTGCGACTTGATCGATGCTATCTGAGAGCAGATCACGTCAGTTCACACAAACGGACTCATGAGTAAGGAGATTTTATTTACTAAATCGACAATTTTTAAACGATTAAATTTAAAACATTTCAAAGTCTAATCTTTTATACGATTTTTCTTAAAAAAAAAATCTGTTTTTTATATTAAAGTTTATCTAAAACCTCCTTAATTAGTTTTCTGACATTTTATGATTATACTAACTTACTTTTGGTTTGAAAATGCTTCGATCCCAAAGTACAGCGAGTCTTCCTATCATCATCGAGGAGATCGCAAGATATAAGCTTGAATCCACTATCCCCAACTTCTCGTCTCGTACGTCTCAAACATTCCGCTCCTAAATCGCAAGAAATTCGTTAGAAAAGTCTGATATTTAATTTTATAAATTTCTCAATATTTGTATAAAAAACATTATTTACCTTCTTTGCCATTTTCTTCAATGTCGCATTCGCATTTGCCATCATTGAACGTGGCAGTTCCTTTGCAATTGGTGCATAGTTCCTTACATGCTTGAGCTTCCCAATTTATCGGAGTGCTCCTTACTATAAACAATTAAATAAAAAATGTTATTTATTTTTATCAATTCCTCGTTGAATTTATATTTGTAAGAATAGATTAACTGGCAATTATTTTTTTAAATCTAAAGAAATAGAATAATTGCATTTAATAAAAAGAATAAATAAATGGAATACTTACCAAATGTAAACAAGGCAGTTGCTACCACAATAAAGTACAATTTGAAGATCATTTTGACGACTTAAATAAGTCGCTTCGAATTTAGAAAAGTTCTTGCAATAAATTCGCGACCAACTTACTTCGAAATTTGTAATACGGTGACCGCGCGTATGTACGCCGGATTTATACCTTTCGATCGACAAAATGCAACCATCATCGTTTTCGCGACTTTCAACATTCGTGCACATTAAACAATAAGCCCCAGTGATCCGCTTTTCGCTCTTAAACATGCCATTGAGGCTAAAAGAAAATTTTAAATTATGTAAAACAATAATTTAAATTGAAAATTGTTTTTTTTTTTTTTTTTTTTTTTTTTTTTTGTGAGTTTGTTATTTTAATATTTATCGTTTTTAATAATTACCCTAAAAATTTGATAACCAATAAACCCAATAAGACCTGTAAAAACTAACTATTCCCCAACTAGTCTTTTTTTTTTAATTATATAAATATTATTATCCATTTCACGCTAATAATAATAGTTATTATATAGATAATGAAAAGCTCTTGCCTTTTTTATATTAGGATTTAAAATTCTATTACAAGGTGCTAATACTCTTACATTATTTATATAATTATTTATTTTATTTTATTTTATAAATTTACGGGTTAGTACCCATTATACAGAAATTTGTCTAAGATTAACGAACTAATAACTAAAAGCTTACAAAGAAATAGCTAATACACTGCAAATTACAGATCATTACCAAGTAAGTTAATAGAACGCTAGTAATGCTTCCTTCAATAAAGTTTTGAAGCTATTTATAATTTAAAATTTGTTTACGAGCTTTGCACTTTATTGAAATATTTAGCTTTTATTACTTCATTGATTTATCAAAAAAAGTAAACTGCTTTTGCAAAAATTTTGTATTAACATTGATGATGCAAACTGAAAACAGTGTTTCACTGACATTAAACTGATCTTATTTCCTGAAATTTTATTATTAAATTGCTTATATATAATGTAGAAATGCAAAAGACAATTAATTCGTAAATATTGCTTGTTATTTATTATCTTCATTTAAAGTTTAATTAATTTTAGTCTCGTTGAGTCACATTTTAGTTCCAAAGAAGCTTGACCAATCAATACTTTGTTAAATGATGTAAATTCATAATATTACGTAAATAATATTACGTAATATATTAATAATATTACGTAAATTCCAAGATTTCAAATTTCTTTTTATTTATTTTCTCTTCTCAGAAAATTATATATTTTTTAGTTGTTACTAATTTCAGTTTCAGAAAATTACAAACAAAATGAAATCATGAGTTCATTAAAAAGTTTAATTAATGTACATTACTTGCACTTTTTAAGCACGTATATAATTCTATTTTGCACAAATAAGTTTTTATTATCATAAAAAGAAACAAAAGACAAAAAGTAACCTTCACCGTGACAATGTGTCGAAGCACATTGCCGTGACCAGGATTCGAACCTGGGTTACTACGGCCACAACGTAGGGTCCTAACCACTAGACGATCACGGCTATCGAAGGATGGTGGAGATGTCGTACGAAATCTCATAAGAGGCCGTCGGGTTGTAGTTTAGCCATCGCATCTGATTGCAAAAAAAATTACAAAATTATCCGGTAATTTAAAGATATATACCAGTTTGTTTTAACATTATTTATAATCAATGGTGAAATAAGGGGAAAATTTATTATTATTGTTTATTTTACATTTACAAAAATTATTTAAAAAAATTTATTTATTTAATTTATTTATATTTATATTTTTTATAATACTGTTTGTTGAAGTTAATTGAACTAAAATTTCTACTATATATCTGATAAATAGCAATATATTTATTGACGAGATATGTTACCCATCGAGCAGTGAAATTGTCCGTTGGTAAAAAATATTTTCTTTCTTGCCAAATGAGATGCACAGTGCGCTGAGTGAACTTTCCAAAATAACTGCATAGAGGCGCCACAAACATTATAACACAATAAAATGCAATTTTTATGTAAAGTTGCTGTGCATCATTACGTTGAACAATAAAATATACCAGAACCCTAATAAAATGGTATACAAATATTTGTCGGAAATTAACAAATTCTGTTTTAAAATCTTATTATAACGGTTAATAAAATATTATTAAAACACGCAATTTTAACAAACTGTCTAAAACTAATTTTAAGTATATAGATCGTGATGAGTAACTTGACCCAATATCTTCATTAAAAATGAAAAATTTTCAATAAAAAAATCTTTCATTAAAATTTCGGGTCATAAATAAAAGTAAATATTTAAAATCAGTTAATTCTCCAAATTGTAATTAAGTTTTATTGAAATACAGTCAGTATAAATATATTTTAGCATTTTTTCATTAAACGAGTAAATAAATTTTTCTTCTAATTATTGCAAGTTTGTACTCTTCAATTTAAACTTTAGACTCAGGGTTCGCAAGTGACGCCTACGTATAAGCGCGCTGCAACATGCCACCTCCCTCGGGCTCCTGTTCGCCGGATATTAGCGGGCTGCGAGCGACCGCCGTTGCTACCGCGGCGTCGCGGTTTTCGTCGCGGTGCCTCCTACCCGTCACGCGACGCCACACGCACCTCCGCCTCCTTGTTTCTTCTTTTTCTTGCAGGGCCGGTCTTATCATCTTCTTTCAGTTTATGTGTCGTTACGAAATTTACTATGCAAGCATTTGCTATTTTAATTATAATTTACTTGAAATTGATTTTTTAGTAACGCGAAGAATGTAACAATTACATATTTAGATAAGTCCTTACATACAGTTAAAATTTTCTGTTAAAAAAATCTTCAAGCTAGAAGCTTATGTAAAGCTTAAACGACATTTGTAATTTTCGACTTTCATAATTTTCGTCATTAAAATACCTTTGCACTTTGTCGAATTAACGCTCGTAATGAAAAGTGCACTATTACGTAATTAATTTTAACATAAATGTTCACAGAGAAAAACAAGCTGAAGCTTCGTTTCCTTTTCAGCATTGAATTCAGTATAATTATGTATAACTATGTCTGCAAATGAGCTGCATACATTAATACGAATTTATGAATAATAATTAATATTAAATGAGTCTATATTGATATCGATTACTGTTAGATTAATTAATGCAAAGCTCATATAAAATTTAGATAAAAATCATGTTATTTCTTAACGAAAGCTTTAATCATAAGTTTACATAATTTCGGAGATGATTTAACATCTAATTAGCTACAATTTCATAGTATTACTTAAATCAGTCCAAGTTTGCCTAATAAAATTTAATTCTGCGAACCTACAATTCAATTATTGGTATGGAGCTCGCGAGCGGCTTCGGCACTGGTCGGAGCTCTGCGCCTTGTCTGAACGCCTGGTGCGAGGAGTCTCCGAGAGAGCCTACCCCAACGCGACATCAGCGTAAGAACCGCGCACCGCGGCGCACCGGTCCTCCGCGCGGCTCATATACGAGCATTGCGGGCTCTCCTCCCGCTTTGACCCCCTTGCCCGCCTTGCCGAGCCGCGAGAGATGGCCCTTCTATGTCACACAACCTCACGCGCACCGTCGCCCCAGCTCGAAAAGTACGACGACGCCTCCCCCTCCTTTACTTCGCGAATCGCCATCCTCCCCACCGCATCCCCACCCCACTACAGAACGGCAATGCCGTCACGTGGCCAGCTAACGCCGCGCATCTGCACGCGCCGCGGAAGGCGCTCTTTTACAGTAGATTTTTTTTACACCCCGCTTTATAGGCTGTATCGATCTTTGCTCCCTTTTTATTTCATTCGTATAATTGCTTAGAAGATGATTTTTCCTTTAAAGTATATATTTCGGGAAATAAAATCTTACAAAAATGATCGTTTTTGTAAGTTCAGTTCTTTTGAATCGTCTCTCCTATAAGATATTCTTTCAGTCGGATTGATAGTTCATTTTAGTGTGGATTCGATTAATTTCTTTGCCTTCCTTTCACATTTGACCTTATACTGTCTGTCTATGTCCGCAACCTGATGGAATAATTAAGATGTTATTGTGTATTTATATTTTATTAAATATTACTCAAACTATTACTCAATAAAGTATATAAAAGAAATATGATATCGTTAAAAGCGACGATCACCCTCTATATCTAAAATAAAATCTCCTTATAAAAAATCCCCCCCTTGTCGTTATCGTTATTAATACATAGTTTATAATTATTTTGCGAATGCTTGAAGGAAATTTAAAAAATAATTTTCTTGACCCAAGCTTACTTACCGCCAATACAAATCTTCTTTTGAGTCTGCGATCAGAAAAACCCATCTTTTCACTCGCGCGAAGATTATCGAAGACGCGTACGCGAAGTCGACCAAATCTTTTGCGGAACTGACTGGTTTGGTGAGGTATCAATTTCTCTATGGAAAGGATGTCTGCGTGAATCCGACGTTGTCTTTCCGCCAATCGATCTGCGTGCTTTGCCAGACGATCTAAACCCTGCTCTTCGTACGCCTTTTCGTAGTCCTTTCTCATTCTGTATTTTATGTCATTGCCCATCTGAAACGATTTTTACATTACTTATTTGAATTAATCAATTTAATGAGGTTTTAAATTTTTTTTTCTATCAGATTACGAACGATTGAAACGTAATTCGGGTTTATAGATAAATAATATGATCCGTGGATGGCAAATGTATGAGCCAATTTCTGTGTTAAACAAATTTTCTAATTTTTAATAATATGTTCGGAGTTAAGTATTGCGTTATTAACTTATAAGTTGAAAGTTTCAAACCATTCTTAAATAAACGATGATAAACCTCTATCTCTACCTAAAAAAGAGAATAACTAATTATCAAAGGTGATTGAATATTAGCAAGTTAGTTACTTCAATAACTAATCGTATAAAGTTTAAAATAAAGATTTCTCCGTCTTAAATAATCTTCCAAAAAAAAAAAAAAAAAAAAAATTCTGCAAAGTTAGATTAATAATTAATATATTCTAACTGCAATGCTTAATTTTAATCAATTTATTTTTCTTGCAACTATTGAACTAATAAAATATCCACACCTTAACCGGGAATATTTGTAAAATAATAATTCTGTTGTCTTAGTCAAATCGTAGCCGCTTCATTTAAATAATGAAATGAATGACCTTTCATTCACATATCAGAACGTACGAATTTTGTAGGTACTACCTCAGCCAGACGTTTCTCCAGGCTACTATCAAGGACGACTGGCCTCTGGTGTGCTATCCAGGATTCGACTTTGGAGGCGATTTCCGTGTCATCGTAGTCCATTAAAAAAGTGTTCTCGCCCTCCACCTGATCGTCCACTCGGGCAAGGACCTCTGCACTCCAATGCAATATTCGCCTATGTTCCTCTAACAGTTCGGCAGGATGTTTCGGCATCTTTCCCACTTGCTGGCCCATTTTTTTAAATACCCGCCGTAATGACAATTTTTTAAATTAAAACTTTTATAAATTAAATTAAAGCGAATCTTCCAAAATGAAAGAGACAACAGGGTTCCCGAACTCGAAAACTTGTTTATCAACCAGTAATGTAAATACTGATTAGTTAGTTTGTAAATATTTAAAGGCTATTGGGTGATAGCACGCGACATCGAGTGGGCGATCTGGTGAATTATTTGAAAGCTACTGGTCGGTAAGGCGAATATCGTTTCTTCGCTTTTCATGGGTAAAGAAGATTTTATAAGAAGCTGACACCGATTGGGGATCATTGATTTTTCTCAATGTTCGTTCTTGAATAAGCATCTCGATGTTTCAATTTTATCGAATCAAATTCTCGAATGTTTGCCGATGTATCCTTGTCGACCCAGTCGGTCTCGGTTTCTAAGCATATACACAGATTGGTCTGACATAAGGCACCTGCACACACTCGTCTATTCTGGACAAATAGCTTCTAATTCCACATGTTTCCAACCCCAAACATATATGCTTTTGCTTCTCAATCTTTAAAAATAATTGAAGAAATAAAAAGACGAGATTAAAAATGTATTTTTATAATTACAGCTATTATTTCTCAATTCGCGTTGAAATACCTTAAAAAGACATGCTTTTTAGTAAATGAAAATCCCTGCGTATACTGGAGCTAAAATAATATTTTGAATTTAAACGAACAAAACTTGAGCCACCATCATGCAGAGTACAGAAAATATTATGTTAAAGAACTGACCTCCTTTCTTATCGGTATATTTATTATAAAAAACCTGGATGGATAATTATTGTCTTTCTATATTTGGAATGTTCCTACTTCAATATTTTTAGCACGTCAGAATTAAAATAGCTTTAATACCTTCCTCGTCAGTCAAGGAGATCAATTTTCATTCAAATTAAATGTCTTTTTACTTTAATAATTTTAAAAACATCAATACACTGACGTTCTACTTTTTATATTAACTTAAATTTAAATAAATTCCTATGGGAAAATAAGCGAAAGAATAAAAATAGTAAAAGCGCTGAAAACAATTTGAATAAAGCATGCGTTATCTTACTTCCCAGACGAGCAGGGGGTCGGCGTCTAGAGCCGGGTTGTCAGGTCCATTTTGAATTGAGCTAAATCGCGGGTCGCGCGCCAAGAGGTGTTTGCCGGCGGGTCTCGGCGCGTAGCGGCGAGCTCGGCCGAATCAATAAGCCGATTATTGGTCGCGTTAAACGGAGATTACATTGCCGCGGATTGACAGTCGAGACCGCCGCTGCAGCCGCGTTTCAATTCTCGAGCTGTCGCGGCCCGAAGACGGAAATCCGTCCCACTTTGGAAAATCCATCGTGCTCCGCTTCGCCGAGCCTAGGCTTTCCTTTGTGCCAGACGCTCGACAATGCTACGCGATCCTCCTCTGCCGAAGGTTTATTCCTGGCATTTAGGAATGTTTTTTTTTTATTAGAGTTTCGAATTTTGATCGATCTGTTTGCTCACAGTTTGATTATTTAAATGGCACTTTTTTTTATAGATTTGTTTCATTTGAAGTATTGAAAAGTATTTAAATTTATTCAATGAAAGAAAGTAAAGTTCCTTGTAAGAATTACGGAAAAAATTTAATTGCGTAACCGAAATTCATCGTAATTTTTACCTGAATCTTGAATGGTTGGCGAAGCTTTATTTTTACAAGAAATGTTTGCAAGATAAGCTCTGTAAAAATTGCGAGGATTTTCTTGTAAAATTTACTGAGCTTTTCTTGTAATTTTTGCATACAGCATTTTTTCTAATTCTGTTAAAGATTCACGTAAAAATTACAGAGATTATCCCGACAAAATGTGAAGAGCCTACATGATGTCTCGCGATTACGTTTTTTCGCATAATTTTTTACAGAAAAAGCTAAAAGCTGTACCTTTTAGGAGAAAATCTTATCCGTGTCTAATTACAAACTTCTGACATTTCTCTTGAATAGACTTTTGAGATACAAGCGTGAAAAATCATCAGGCTCCAAGCCTCGTTAATTCATCTTTTATTATCAGTGCCACAAAAGGCATTATTGGCATCGAATCATCGCGAAGTTTTAAGGATTTGCGCAGGCTTCGAGCAACGTAGTCATCGTTCTCGCTGCCATCGCTGACGACGGGTCGGGTCGGGTCTTTGAGCACTCGCCGCTTTGCGCTTTTATTCGAGCGACAAATCGAACTAAAAATATAATCCTTTGCGGGCGCGGCAAAGCTTCTCCAGTTGAGCGTTCATGCGTGAACCGTGCGGCGCGCATCGCTTGCCCCCTCAGCCTTTGAAGTGGAGATAAGCCCAGGGATGTATGCGAGCGGCGCGAACAAGGCGGAGACGCCCGATTCGCGCCACTTGCTCGTGCTCCGTGCTTTGTCCATTATCAACGTGTCGATCTGCCGCGACCACGATCATTCGGGGCCACAGCTGAATGGGTACTTTTTGGAGGATAGCTGAAGGTTTAGATGTTTTATTCATCATTAATTACCAAAGGTATAACTCCGGGTTATAGATTGAAAGTGGAATGAAATAGGTGACCATGCGGTGTACAGTACTTTTTTTTATTCGTTTATTTGCCTATAGGATTCTATTCAATTTTCCATCTATAATAACCGATAGCTCTACCTTAAATAATTGATAAGTACTATAATTTAAGATAAAAGACCTATACCCTCATGGGTGATTTTTCCACTTTTCTACTCCATCTAGATGGATATATATTTCTGATACACAGAGAAAAATTCTCTATTAACAATTGAGTCAAGTATAGGTCAATTTTTCTATGACAATTGCAATAGTCGCAATGTCTTTTAATGTTTTCACAGCTGTCTTGAATTATTGGAAAAATTACTATAGTTTCAAATTATACAAAAAACTATTTGTAATTTTAAATAGATCTTTTCTTTCCGTGTATCAAATGGACTTCAAGTACGCATTTATACAAAATATTAAAAATCTTCATTATTTGTATCGACATTTTAAGATGACAGGTTTCAACCTACTGGTTTCGATGCAGCGTAAATGAAGTGCCAAATACCTTTTTCGGCAAGCGAAAGAAGCTGAAAATTTTCGATCGGCTCCAATTTTTGGGAGAGACAAACAGCGAGCGAACCGTGAAATTAATCTTTCCATTATCGCCACGATAATTCTTCCGTTCGAATGCATCCTTCGACGCCCCTAAAAACAATTACTGGTTCGAATAGGCACCCAGAGGTCGACGTCTTCGTTAAAGTTTGAAAAAGAAGAGCACTGAGGCCAAGTAAATAAAACACTGGGGAATTTAGCCACTGGCGGCGTATGGACCCGAGGTCCATTATTTTCATCCTACTATAATAGATCGCGTGGATTCCAACATGAAAACTCCTAAGATATAGGGCATCTCTGTTTTCACAACATTTTGTTTGTTTTCGTAGTGTTAATATTTACAATAAATTATTATTCCATTGTACTCTACGAACTGAACGATACTTTTTATTTTCAGAATAAATAATGGATTTATAAATGGAATGTAGAACAATCGTACCCTTTCTTTTACTTCTTTTTATTTTGATGAATTTCATGAGCTACAGTTTTATTAGAAAGTCAGTACAATGCAAAACGTTTCTCTTAATTCATATGAAATAAAATATACAATATGAAACAAAAAATCTCTTAATACTATGTGAAACAAAAAATCAAATTTGCATAATTCTGTATTAATTTCTCCTTCATTTCTACTTCATTATTTTCTTGCAATTATGAAGCGAATTAATTGCATTCTGAGAAATGAAATATTTGTTTCGCGTTATTATTAACGACTACAAGCAAAAGAAATTATAATAACAAATTTTAATCCTTTCATTTCATACATTTATATTACTTTTAGGTTATTAAAAAAAAAAAAAAACATTTATTAACTATTTATTTGTAAGACCTTTTAATTTGTATCAACAAATTGGATCAGCTTTTATAAAACACTACAATAGTTTTAAAGTGAACTTGTTACTTCTATACTGTCCGTGCAAATAATTTTACTTCGTCGCAAATACGTGTATGTCATGGTGCACGGAGTACACTAAAATATGCACCTTTCGTCAGTCTTTCGTTGCCTCTTAATATTCCTCAAAGTATTTTTTTTACAACCTAAAAAGTCGTGAAATGTGGTAGACACTGTGGATAACTTGCAGCACGCGACAATACATAAACTGCTCACTTTCACGACTAAGAACGTGTGGCCTCACGGAGCCTAGGGAACAGACATTTACGCTCGCCCTTCGGACCGCTCAAAGCGGAAATACGTTTCCTCAAATTTATGCCCACTTGTATGCGCGAAGCTTTACGTACCTCTTTTGCCTTTATGATCTCGTCAGGGCCGCTTTGAAGATCCCATTGTACGTCAGGAAAGTGTTGAGTCGACGTGTAATTTAATTGAGCCGATGAAGCGCGAAAAAATATCTTTTCGAATTTTATATCGGGCCTTACAACTTCTTTTTTGTCTTGTTCATTGCGAATGGATGTAAAAGAACTGTATTGTTAGATGAAGAACATAAAACTGTTACCACTGTAATGGACATGTGATGTTTACATTTCGAAATGCAGATTGATATAGTAAAAAAGAATGTTTCAATAGATAAAATTCAATCATGTGAGCATACAAGACTTCATGTACCGTAGCTTTCGGCGTGGTTGGAAGCACAATTATTTTTTCAAATGATTTTCCAACAGGTTGATCAAAAAGTTCGTTTGATGGGGAATCATTGAGTCGATAATAACTGTACACTCAAACTACCTGTCAGACTTTTGTGCGAGGTTTTCCAAAGTCGATGGAGAGATTGTTTATTAAAGTGATTACTGCACTACATCGATGGATAACTCAAGCAAACAGAAACTAATATGAAAATTATAAGTTTTAATTTATTAACGTAAAAATAAGCTCGTAGCTTTATTAATTAACAAAAACTATAAATGTAAAATAATAATTTTACAAAAAATTAAAATTTATACATGAATTAAAAAATATTCAAATTATTGTGAAGAATCCCTTTATCCCTTTATAAAAAATGCATGGGCTTTTCATTGTAGTCAGTATTTCTCGCCTTGTGATTGGTCAAGCGATAGTTGTCTTTTATTATTTATTTATTATTTATATTATTGTTTATGCGATAACCTCTAAACCGAATCTCCGCGCGCGAAGCGCGCGCCTGATCTAGTACCTGTAAATAACTTGTTGATAATCTTTAAGTAGATAATGGAATGCTCTAGTCAGACAATTTTTACGAAACGCTATGAGTTGCTAGTTTTACAGCTAGAATTAGATTATTAATATCAATTCAAGGATTTTCTCCTAAAAACTCGCATTAAAGTTGAGAAGACGAATAAGCCTATGACGCCCACGAAGTTTAGAAACAATTTTGCAGCGCGCATCAAAATTTCCATCAATCCTAAATTTCGTTTCCGACTTCGGTAGCCTGCGAGGATTCTCCGTCGAATGAAAAATCTCGATTGGTTTCACCGAGGGGTGAAACGCTCCCGACACCCCGAGACTAAAGGCCCGATGGCAACGGATATGGAATTCCAGACGCTCACTTCCCCCGCGAGAGTCCATCGGAATCTCAATCTTCTCGCGCTTTTTGCTCTACCGCGATGGGCGAGGGAATGAAATTTTTTGCCGTCCGCTACCAGTCAGATATGTCAAGTTCTACGATATACCGCCGACCATTTAATAGAAGTCATTGTAATATTGAAGGTATCCTCGCATTAAGATAATCAATCAATTCTTTCATATCCTGAAGAAACGTCTTGCTTAAGTAAATTTATCTTTATTTATGTAAAATGGACTTAGTTATATGAGGAAGCCGTAGAAAAAATTAATTCAAAATCATGAATAGATGGAATAATATTAAACCACTCCGTAAAAAATCAATTTTTTTAAAATGCTCCATTTGAATTAATTTAATTCCGGGCGATGTAAAATCCCGCTCTCAGCGAGATTGTGAAAGTTGGACCATCGAGATGATGAGATGACCATTCGAAGCCCGGGAAATATCGTGCAAACTTTATGAAAGTTTGAGAAAGAAAAAAGCTCAGCGGTGGAGCAGTTGGGGCTTCGTTGTGCCTGTTTCCGGCGTAATCAAGCCGAAAAGCCAACGGAAGCAAGTAGGGTCTAATCCCGGGGATCGTGTTAGCGTAACGAAGCACCACCGCTCCGTAATGGGCGCCGTCCTTCCAGGCGCAAGTGCTAACTCTTTCGCAAGTCGATAAAAATTGCCCGCGATTCAATTTCCCGGCTCTTAACACCTTCATTTAACAGTTTGTCCGCATCTGCTTAAGCCTCTTACCATTTAAAAGAAAATTGAAGCCACGTTTTTAAATTTCTCTCGACAGGCTAAACCTAATTACGATGATGTTCCAGTAATTTTTACGTGGAGAACAGTAATTTTTAAGAAAATTTCGAAGTTATTGCGTAGATATCTCCGCACTTTTACCTGAGTGTTCCTGTAATTTTTCCCATACACTCATATAATACTTTGTGTGTTCAATGGTCACGTGGTCGGTCATGCCACGCGTTGAATGTATTAGAGCAGTTAATTAGAGCAGTTAATTGTGTTATATTTTGACTTTTTCGTCTTAACATCAGGAGGCGCGGTGGCGCTTCGAGGCAAGTTTAAGTTCGACGGAACGACTCTATATACTTTGATATTGGATTTTAACCTCCTATTTTTATTTAATTTAACGCTTTTTAATACTTATCATTCATAATTTCAATTACAATAAACAGTGCACTTCTTATTTTGCATCTATTTTAATTATTATCATCAATTCAAAAACTGCGTCCTCTTTAATCAAACTTAACCTCTATTTCAATTGTTTTAATATGATTGAAAATGTTGCTGTGCTGTCCCATAAAGAGCCCAGCCGGGTTTGCATGTCAAAAGTGTCCTTAACTAAATCTTAATTCGCACTTGGTGGACCTTTTTGTCATCAAAAGTTATGAATTCACCTAAATTTTTAGACCTCCAGACCCACTTGGGGCAAAATGGCAGGTCAATTAGTGTCTTTTAGTTTTTTAACGATATCTCGGTCAATTTTTAAGCTAGAAAAACTTTTTTTTAAATTGTAGAATTTTTTAAGTTCTATAAAGTGGTATTTTTGTTTTAATTTTTTGAGCGAAATTCAAATTTTGCCGGCCATTTGAACATTTTAATTTGACAATATTTTCTGTAATAAGACGAATGTGTGTGGATTTTTTCAGATTTTTACAGGTGGTAAAAGGTTGTCGAAAAAATTAAAAACCACTTTTACACGAATTTTTGTCTATACGTGGAACTCGGGATACACCGCATTTCTTAGCTGAATTGAGTATTATTGATATCGCCCAGTTCAGTCCCGGTTTGTTGTGTAATCGATTGACCCAGACAGAACGAAGGATTTCTTGTTATGGGTCTATGCTTTAAAAACTAACCCTCACAAAATTATATCCAATGTAACGTCTATTATAACTCTTAAATGATTGTGTTATAAGATTTTTGTGTGATCAGAAATTCAGAATAATTAATTGATGCTTTCTTTTTTAAATTTATTTCTAACATCCTTATGACAATTCATACGATTAAAATAAAAGTTAGCGAGTCCTTCAGTAAATAGTACGCTAGACAACATCATAACATCAGTTATATGCATGTTCCAAAAGTTACAATGTACTTCAAGGTCATTGGTGAATCACACATGATCCAACTTATTAGAGAATTTGACTAAACTGCGCAAGGCAAACTATGGCGGATTCTTAGTGAAAATGTCGGTAGCCCGGAAATTATCCACACAGCTCGTTTGTTAATTCAGAGGTGGTAGAAGTAGGCGATTCAGAGAGTATACGAGTGCATCTATACCTCTACACGTACCGCGTCAGAACATGCAAGGAGTTTTCCAAGGCGCCTTACACGGTTGAATTTCTCTCACTCCCATTCTACGTTTCCCTTCCTCAGTCACTCTCTTCGTGCTTGAACTAACTCATTAAGGGCCGTTTTAATTCAAGTGCACTAAATTGTACTGCACTGCACGGCAATTGAATTCTTTTTTTACTTGTTACTTTGGTAACTTAAATCTTGTAACTTAAATCTTATTTGATGCAGTTGGTAAACAAGTAAACAAAATTTTGTGAATGTTCATTATAAAATTAAATTATTTATTACAAGGTTTTTGTAACAAACCCTGGCTTGTAGTTTAATACTCAAAGTTAAACACTTAGCTAAAGTAGCCTTGCATCAAATGAGCTGTTCTCTGGAAGGCTCAGGTAAATACAGAGTTATTATAAATAAAACTCAGTTACGCTGACTTGGATCAATCGTTAACTCCTCAGTAAGTCTCCATTGTTCTTGCATTAGTCGCTTCTACTTCAGGCTTGTAAATTGAGCTCTGGTTAGGTTGCAATTCCAAAATGTCGTTCAAGTAACCTGCATTTAAAACGAGTGCTAGCTTCACTCTTGGAGATAAACGTCGTACCAGATCGCCCGTCTAATCGAATAACGAAACGCGAGCTACTTCGCAATATCGATGGCGCTCGCGCAGCTCCTTGTAGCGTTCGACCCTCAATGGAGAAACGTCGTCTCTAAGAGCTACGGCGTGTTGTCCTAATGGTGGTCGTCTCCGCTCGAATGTACCTGAAAATCTCGTTAGCCGCACTTTGCCTTTCAGCCTGGAAGTCGCCAGCGTGCAAACACGTGCGCGTCCTTGCAGAGGTACGCGCAACTTGCTGCCGAAGCGCGTCAACTATAACTTTCTGCAGAGGACGGACGAACATCGCGCTTAGCAAATGTCTTTTCATGTGCCGCGGTAAGCATGTTTGGTGTTTTCGTTTTTTTTTTTACTCAAACTGTGATCATCTTCTCTAAACTGTTACACTTGTAACTTCTTTCAGTTTTTGTAAACTTGTGTTTAAAATTTTTAAGCATGAATTGTGTGTACCGATTAATTTTATTTGCACAAGCAAGAAAACAAAAGGATTTGTAAAAAAGAATTCTCATATACAAATGCTATAAATTCTCCTGAGTAATGAAGTAAATAATTTTCTATTTGGGGCTTTATTTAAGAAGTAATAATATTTATTTTATTTAATAAGAAATAACTACTAGCAAAAATAAATAAATTACTAGCAAAAATTACTGCGAATGTAGCAAAGTTTAATATAACTGTAAAGTAATATATAATTTAAATATTTTTAAATGTATTAGACTTCATGACTAAGTTTGTCCTTACCTAATTAGTAAATACTATAGTAATTTTTTCTTCAAAATTTTTTCTTCGTCAGCCTAAAGACTTACAATTAGCTATTTAAATTCCACTAAGACCATTCCAATAAAATAAAGCAAAACTAATAAAAATGCAAATAACTATATTAATCCGCTAATCTAAAGTATCACTTCTGTGACTTTTACATTGCAGCCATTACACTTTGAGCCATAAAGTTAAGTAAAATGAGGAAACGTGACAGGCGTAAAGCAAAGGCGAAAGCCGAGTAGCGCAGCCGTGAGTACGAGAGAGGAGCAGAGGTGTTGGTGCCTAATCTGCGAAGTTCATCAGGGTCACAAAAGGATTTTCTGAGACGGCCGGGAAAAGGGCTGGAAAGTCGGAGTTAGGTTGGGAGTGTTTTGTAACGTCGTTAAGGTCGCGAGTAGGATGGCCGGGGGAGGGGGGGGGGGCCTGAAAGTAGTTTGTGCGACGCGAGCGCGTTAACCGCCGCTAATTGATGCCATCTCGCCTCACGATCCGCCTGATGGTCTGACGTGTTTACACGGGCTCTCTCGTCTCTCCTTAAGGCCCGAGCTCAATTCCGAGAGGTGGATTGCGCCGCGGAATTCAGTTTGCGCGCAACTACGATTTTCCACCCTCTTTCGGCGCTCCCTCCCTGGGACGTGGATCGATTGATGAAAGTGCTCAAAAGCTACGAGTAAATGTTGATTCTGACAAGGAGAGGGGAGGCCTCATCGAGGCGTCTTTTTACAAAAGTTTCTTGTGAATGAAGTGTACTTTAAAAATAATGTAAACAATTAGGTACTGTTAAAAAAAATCCCTAAGCTAAATTCTCTCCTTGAACTTAGATCAAGCCTTTTTAGTTTTCCCAAATGCTTGAGGATTTTAGTCCATCTTTTTCAGTCCACAATCTGTGTTATGTTCGTCATATATTTAAATGACATGTATAATCTATAAATAGCCAAATATATAGATATATATAGTTTTAAATAATAGTAAATACATACACCCGACACCCTTTAATATCTAGAAGTCCATTAACCAATGGACTTATAAATATTACTCGAACACCCAGTCAAAATGCCCAAATTCAAAACATTCCGGAAAGAATGAAAGGTTATTGAGTGTACATCAAATGTTCCTAGAAATCAAAATCCCTATTAAGTTAACATGAGAACTCGCATTTAAATGTATTTCGTGTACACGTGTGCTCGTGAGATACTTGGAAATGACAGGTTCCATCAGAAGACGATCTTAGCAATTTTAACAATGATTCCCCTGAAGATGCCACTCTGTGAGGATAATTGATCCAAAAATTTTACTCCTTTTCATAGTTTTTTTAGCAAATTTGCATATTAAATAGCTTAACAGTAGTAACTGAGAAAGGGATATATCCGATGTTACAGTAATTATTTTGAAAAAATAATTTAGACACCTCAGAAATCTGAAAATCAAACTGGTATGTACACATTCCAAGGAGTCTCTGGGACCAAGTCCTCGAGAAAAGCTTCTTGTAGAGAATTACAAAGTTGCAGAGTGACGAAGGAGCCCGAAACTTTCTGCGCCTCCTCCGCCATCACTCGGAGGAGGTCGTGGGTGGAGAGAGAACGGCACGCCTTGCGGTATTATATTTAATAACGTCCAATAAACGCTCGACCGTGCGCGTGAGGGACTCGCTGGCTTCAGCCTCCTTTTTCCATCTTTTTTTTCTCCACCGCACAGCCACGGTCGAGGTTTTGTTTTACGAGCGGCCTTGCGACCGCGATTACGGCGCTGATAAGTGTAATGAAAGTCGACCTTCGCTGAGTACTAGAATTTTGATGTTTTTTTTTTTTTTTTTAAGGAGTTTGTGATGGGTATAATAATATAATAAATAATGAAAATTTTATGGGTCCATCGTAAAATTATTCAATTGACAGAAGTATCATCTTTTTTGCGGGGTGCGCGACGAATCTTCGTTTCCCCTTCGTGATTTAATTTAAAAAATGAATATAAGAAGGTTTAAGAATTAACGAGCAAAGTTAAAAAATAGGAAAATTTTATAGTCGTATTAAGTAATTCGATATTAAAATGAAGTAAAACCTGTACAATATCAGAACTTACTGAATTATGCAGTTACTTTCTGAGTCGATCTAGCAAGGTAAGTACTTCGATTTTAGAGATAGCTAGGAGGGTTTAAAAAAGTTTAGATTCATCAAATGTCCACTATCGAATTAAAAAATTTGATTGATTGGTAGCGTCAAAGTAGTCAACGTTTTAACAAAAAGTTCTTTTGAAAAACCATTTTCTACAACGATATTGTTCACTTTTAAAAGCAAGTGTTTATTGTTTTTTTTTTTTTTTTTTTTTCAAGGCACAAGAAATGTTAGCACGTCGACAAGACTTTAAAAAGATAATAATTATTTAAATAAGTACTTCTTTGTTATTTGTACATCTACATAATAATGTAAATTTAATGAAATATAATATTGGCACCCTTCTTTATGTATCACCGTTTTTTTATTTTTTTTTTATTTAAGTTTGTACGTACAATAGAATTTTCGAAACGTTAACCAAGTTGAGCTGTACCGCAACCGCAGAACGTCTTTCTAGAGCAAACGACTGTTTGCACGTCGATCCCGAAGGTCTCACATAAAATAATGGCAAAAATCTTGTTTGAGTCCGTCTGTCTTTAAAGGACAGAAATGACTGGTAAGCATCTGAAAAGAAAGTAAATAAATTTCAAGAAAACAAACTTAGGTACTGGCTTACCCAAATAACTTTTCTTATTTCATATTTTGCACGAAAGCCGGACGAAATAAAACAAAAATAAATCTTAATTACTTTTTTTAAGATTAATGTCTATTAGCACTGCACAAAGTATTGCAATCAACAATTAAGTAACATTAAAAAAAGAATTCTTGTAACGGCCAGCTAACAATACAACGATAGCGGTGATTCAACTTGGATTAAGGAACGCGGAACGGAAAAAGTAGGATGAGCGGCTCGCACACGAGCAAGGCAGATAGACAAATAGAGCTCTAGGATCGGGAGAACGTCGCTTTGGGCAGTATTTATAGTATGGATTGTGTCTGCTTGGCATCGAGCCATCGGCGCTGGCGCGCGCATTTCGTTTCGTTATTCTTCCCCCTCCTCTCCTTCCCATCCCCGCGCAAATTAAAGTTACCGATGATTCGATGGCGACCGCTGCTACGACGATCGGATGCCGCTGTCCCGAGTCGGCGAACCTTAAATAAACCGCGTCTGGATTTTTTTACTTCGATTTTCCACCTGCCCCCTCCTTCTGTAATCCTCCTCACCTGTCCTTCTCTCTGTCTTTATTTGCAATGAACTCCCGAGCGTCCGTAATTAAATTAAGCCCGCGATCGGATCGAGCCGACATCTCGGATTTGTTCTTAAACGGAACTTTGATTTGTCATTGTCTTTATTATTGGCTTCGCTTGGATGGAGTCGCCTATTTAGAATTGTCAGTAATTAGAGGATTATCTAGGCTTATCTTTCAAATGCCATTTTTTTATTGGCACTGTCTCGATAAATAAAGTCTTCGCGTAGGTTGTAAAGCATCTTCAAAACTTATTTTTACTTCTGATAATGATTTTTAAAGATGTAACGTTTTTTGGCATAATTTCAATGTTTCTTACGAAGGCCGAAATAACAGTTCCATAACAATACTGTACGCAGTATCTATTTTACGAAAGACGAGATTCTTCTTTTTAGAAAAGGAGGTTTTAAATAAATTGTTATTTTTATCGTTGAAAATGTGAATTTCACTGGTTTTGTGCTGCAATTCTTACTTTTTTCTTATTCAGTAGAAATATTATAAGAGAAAAACAGTGGGAACTACAGTTTTATTTTTTCCGTGTTCTAGTAGCTCAAATAATAAACAAAGTTAAACAGTTTATAAATATAATTAAGTAATGAGTGAGTAGCAATGCGAGCTTCATAATAATTACCGTGAACTTGGCACAAGGGTCAAAATAATCGCTTAAGATTTTATCAGTAGCTTATATACTGAATCTATGATAAAGAACCACGTAATATTTTGGCGACTATCGTGTCCAAATGGGACGTTGCCGTGGTGTTTAGCCTCCACAGTGCTCGGCACTATGTCCTGGCGATATGGCGAAACCGAAATTGAAGCAATCGCCACATTTGGATCCGAATGAGGTATTAGCACGGCGGCGAGCAAGTGCTTTTATTAGCCATCCGATTACACCAAGAGTAAAAGCGAGTAATCATTGCCAAACCGGGAGGGACAGTCGCACGACGCGCAGAGAACTTATCTGTAGGTAGGGATGAGCACAATGGCCGGCTGCCTCGCGAAAATAACCCGAGTTTTTTGCCCTTCCTTTTCTCCTAGATTTCCTCTTCTTTGTTGAAGATGAACCGCTAATCTTTCGAAAAGGTTTTTTTTTTTAATTACAGAATACTTCTAATTTGTGCTTTACTTCTAAAAATTAGAAGTATTCTGACAGTTCTGACAGAAATTTCATTGAAAATAAATTATGAAACCCGTTGGATAATAATACATCTAAATAAATCTTGAATGTCTTATTTAAATATATACAAGTTGTATATAAATGCTTTTTAAATTGGGCATGTGACCTTTGAAGGGGGTGTACTTACTCCGTGATGAACGTCATCAGGTAAATATTTTCGAATATCATTTATACGTTGAGATTTTATCACTCTCTTTTCGTGCTTCTATATACTCTGATAACTTATAATTTACTTTAGTGTATCAGACTAGAAAATTCCACAATGGCCATCAGATTTTGCAAGCCGATGTAAAACTCACAGTCGAACATTGCTTGTGAAAATAGTTAAAAGCTGCTTTCTTCGACAAAAGTAAAGATAAATTTCCAAGTGGTAATCGCTGCCTGAAAAGTCCTCGTACAAGAAAAAAAGTTCCGGGATCTTAAAGCTTTCTCTAAAAATATTTGCGCTACACAGCGTCCCGTCTTTCGACGCCTCCTTCGATTCCCGACGACTTGCTCGGATTCCCAGACGGCTATCGGACGAAGGTCAATGGCTTCTCCTTCGTGCCACTCGAGGGCGACGTAATATCAAGTGCACTGGATCACACGACCATCTCGCATCCCCCGGGCAATATCAAAGGATTATTCCAGTTTACTCGCCACTGCTTCCACTTGCAATAGCAACAAATATACTTTTTTATTGTTTGGCTGAAATTTTACTGAGCGAATAAGGAAAGAAATACTTTTTTATTGACAATCTCGAGTAGATGAGAGATACGAAGTGCCGTAATGGTGCGGTTTTAGGAGGCAAGAAATGTATTTCAACTTCTTACATAGCTCACTCAAGTTGCGCAAAAGCAAAACAAATATTAAAAAAAATGCTTAAATAAAAGATATATTTATAGTCTACAATGGATTCTAAAAAAATCACGTTGAAAACGCTTTCTGGGAAGGCATAAATCCAGGTTTTCATTTAAAACTCGGCACATTAAGATCGCGAAGTGTCCGCGGGGTATTCGCAGTTTCCAACTGAGATCAATAATCCGGATTCCAAATATAGACGTCTGCTCCGGCATGAGCATGCGTCCCTTGATTTAATCCATAGTTAATCACATCAAGCGTATGAGGCGATAATTCCTCGTCTCTCTTTTTCCATTTTTTTTTATCCTTCGGCACCGTCATGGCTGCAAAAAAGTGCCGAGTATCGAGAGGCAAGCGGAAACTACCGTAAGAATTTCAATTAGAGATACCTTCTCGGGGACACTGATAGCGAGGAATTTTATTTTGATTGTTCTCCAATTACGTGATATTATCAGAGAAAATGAGTTTCTTCGCTTATTCATTCTTTGTCAACTTGAATTTATGGAGTTGAAAAAACTACGACAAAATTAAAAAAAAAGGAATTAATAAAAATTAATAAAACGAAATGAATTATTAATTAAAAAAATTTAAAGGCTACATTTAGATAGTATACCATTTTATGAAAGAATCGTTGTAAACGAATGGCTAAATATTGCAGATCACTCTGAAACCAACTACAATCGGAATCTCATTGGAGGTATTGTAATAGTTTCAAAGTACTCGGCTCTCGTAGTTTACGGATTTCCAATCAGCAAAATGGACGATCTACTACGAGCACAAGAAGAGAAAGAAAAGATGCTTGAAATTTCAAGGTATTACGAGTTTAGGAGTTAACGCTAAATCAATATGCTTCTGAATACTGTCTTAAATCCAGGCTTATAGACTTTAAGATCACTTTTCATGATCACTTTATGAATGCAAAATATCGTTTTTTTTTTAATTATAAATATATAATACAGAATAAAACCGAATCTCCTTGAAAAATAAACAAACCCTTTTTTTCACTAATAACAATTCAAGAGATATTCTTATAATTTTGATTAGAACGAACATCGTGATATCGCTATTGAAAATGATAAAAATCACACTCAAAGGAAAAGGACTCTCAGTTATAACTGTTACTGTCATATCTCTAATTAAAGCTTACAGCCTCCCGTACGTGAATCGCTTGAAAGGATGCTTTCGCTAAAATTACTAAGAGCTTTCTGCTAATTTATTACGCGTTGCGGCCTCGTAGGCAAGTCGTTCATTCGAACTTAGGCTTGCCTCGAGGCGCTACCGCGCCTCCTGATCGGGGTGGGCCCGATCCACACTGGGCCACTTCCTGCACCCTGACCACCTTGAGCAAACGTTCGGTAGAGTCAGCACCGGAGAAACTTGTTGACAGCTCCCGACGGTGTCTCCCTTGAGACATCTCAAAACTCGTCACTGCTCATTGTCGGCCGACTGAGGTATCGCAATCACGGGTCTCCAAGTACCTTTGGAGAGGCTAATCCAGCCGATTAATCGCGTCGATAGCCGTCCTACTCGAGAGACAGAGGGACGCCGTCCGGCCGCACGCCAATAAACAGCGCGAGGGGGCGGCGCCGGACGTGTATACGGCGCGGGGCCGACCAGTCGATAACAAGGCCGCGAACACGATACTCGAGCGCGCGCTCGGGCTGCCCATTCAACTTGGATGCAGCCGGCTGCGTAATTCCCAGACGGATTATGCGCAGAAACGGGTGACGCGTGACGCCGTGGATTTTCCTGCCGGTGCCTTGCCGTTATAGAGCTTTGGCTCGTGATCGTCGTCGTCTGTTTTGTCCACTAGCTCCATCCTATTGTCCTCCACAAAGACGCCGTGACCTTAATTTTAACTGATTAATTGGCGCGATACGATAATTCCGGAAATTCATTTAACGCATCTCCTTGGTAAAGTTAATAATCTCGTTTAATTGTTGATGAAATTGTTGGTCGAATTCTTCACGGAGAGAAGTTTCTTGTAAAAATTGCGGAGATAGTACCAGTAAAAATTACGGGGGCGAATAAATAACGTTGCGACATAACGGTTAGCTCATAATAAAAGAGCCCAGCCGGGTTTGCATGCCAAAGTGTCCTTGACTAAATCTTAATTCGCACTTGGTGTACCTTTTTGTCATCAAAAGTTATGAATTCACCTAAATTTTTAGACCTACAGACCCACTTGGGGCAAAATGGCAGGTCAATTAGTGTTTTTTAACGATATCTCCGTCAATTTTTAAGCTAGAAAAACTTTTTTGCCGGCCATTTGAAAATTTTAATTTGACGCTATTTTTCGCGGTTCATATCTGCAACTTCGAAAAAATTTTGGAATATTTTCTGTAACAAGACAAATGTGTGTGAATTTTTTCAGATTTTTACAGCTGGTAGAAGGTGGTCGAAAAAATTAAAAACTACTTTTACACGAATTTTTGCCTATGCATGCGTAGAACTCGGGATACACCGCACTTCTTAGCTGAATTGAGTATTATTGATATCGCGCAGTTCAGTGATTAATCACATGATTTCGTCATCTGATTATTTTAGACTGGGTAGATTTGAACAATGGTAACGTAAGAAAGGTACTAAGAGCCGAATAAATAAAAAAAAAGTACATGCTTGAATATTTTTGAGAACATCATTAAGTCACTACTATCAACTCGATGTATCCCAATTGCCATTTTCATTCCCATTAACTCTGTTGGAGAATCAAAGTATCGGAGACAAGAGTAGAGAAATGTTGGAATGGGCAAGGATCAATGAAATGCAGCTGCATGTCCCGAAGGGGAAAAGGAAATGGAAGAATAAGAGCGGATACCAGAAGTGCCGTTGATGAAAAGGAAGCAAAAGAGCGTCGAGCACAAAGTGACGACGCGTCGTAGTCAACGTGATTGAACAGCAAGACGAGTTGGCTAAGTTTAGCGGGCTCTGGGCGAGTCGCGAGAAAGAAAAATAGTGGAAGAAGCCGCCCCGGGGGGAGAGATTATTTTCGCACTGATCGGTCGATGAACGAATCCAGATCATCGCACCTCAAGCGGGCTTGTAGCCTCTAATGGCCGAGCTCGACGACTATTGTTCCCAGTGGCTTATTTTCGTCTTCACCGCCTTTTTTCCATCTTGGCTTCGGGCGACGACGTGGCTTATCGACGATGATAAATCGAAACTTTCAATTCAGCTATGAAAAGCTTTTATTCGACTAATAAAACCATGTTTCCAGAGTTATAATTCGCACGATGATCGAATCGGTAGAAAATAGATGGCTTAACTGTTGAAAGAGGTCATTTTATTTTGCAAATTAAGAATTTTTCCTTACAAATAGATAATTTATAATTAATAAAAATTATTACTAAAGTTTATGTACTAATTTCTATTTGCCTCGACTCTTAGAGTAGCTGATTCTCATCGAAAAACAAAACATGATAAATAATATAAAAACTCTAGAGAACTAAAAAATTTGTGGTTCTCACCGTTAAAACAGCGGTAATTTTTATTGAATATTTGTGACTCCGTATGGGTACAAGAAATGCTATAAACAAGCGCAAAAACCCAGACGATATATTAAAAATCGATTCGACCCTTCACGTGCACTCGATCATTTGAACGATCGAGAATCCGTCCGCTGGCACCGAATAAAATAACAGAGTCAGTCGCCAGGGGAACAAAGAGGATGGAGAGAAGACGAAACTCGGGAGTTGAAAAAAAAAAACATCGAAATGTCAATGCAAGCTATCGTCCTTTCACGGCCAATGTAGCTCGCATGCCAGGGATTGGATTTTCCCTCCTACGCGCATTCCATTATCTAGCCTCTCTTCCTCTCTCTTTCTCGCTCGGTAGTTTCATTCGGGAAGCCGGATGCAGTTTGCGGTGGATTGCCAACTAACCACGGCTGCCTTCCGCCTGCACCTCCTCCCAAACCGACCGAAACCGGAAGTTAAATCAAACGTCGGTCGGCCAAACATACATAACTCGCGTGCTGATGGAAATTGATTTTTAGGCCTAGTTTTTCTCCATGTTTCGCGCATTGAAATTAATTGTTCGGAATTGTTAAAATGGCAAGATTTCTAAATAATACTAAAAATTGTAATAGTCAATTTCAATGTCCTCAGACTATGGTTATTGGACAAATTACAATAATTTCTTGTAAAATTTTTTGCAATTTCTTCCAAAATTTACTGCTGCTCTAACAAATATTTCTATAGCTCTTTTTCAAGAATTTAACAAGAAATTCTTGCATTCTTTTTCTTATTGACAGTCTATGAAAAAAATAAAATGGACTATTACATGTTTAGTATAGATCAAGTTTTTCTCCATGTTGGGGTCCGTTATTATATATATTTGTTAGTAGATCAATCAATTAACCTATTTTAACAGACAAAAAATATTATTTCAAATGCGCTTCGAACCGTAATTCAAAATGAAATGCGTGATATTAAATACCCATAGCGAATCATTAAATCTAAATCTGATACTAAATATCTAATTCATCATAATAACTAACTGAATTTTAGCATAGGGAATTTCCGACAAAGCTTATAAATTCGTCATAAATTAAATTGTCTCGCATCGTGGATTTAACGGCGTGACATTAAGCACCCCGGAGAGACATGGGCATAAAGGTAATTCCGAGTGGATTAACCAACCATGAGGTGCGTTCAAAAGAAACTAGATGTAATTTATGCTGCTCCAATTCTTCCTCAACAAGTAAACTCCGCCATTTTTTTCTCTCGCACCCACCGTTTTCCCTCCTCTCCATTCAAACCTCCTTTTTCTCTCTTTCTCAACCGAGTGCGGGAAGAGTTTAATTGAAAAAATCTAATTCTGGCACGAACAATGGCGCGCGCATTCTACGGACGATTTAACGAACAAGAATGGCTCCCACGAGAGCTGGTTATTAATGAAGAGTCAGAAGACGATCCGCGCGAAAAAAGTCGTAATGGTACATTACAAGGAAAACAATTCTGTCAACCATCAAAAGGTAGAAACTTTTGTTTTTACTTACTCCGTTTAGAGATTTCTATGAATTTAGATAGTGATGATAATCCATTTTTAAGGGTAATCTTATTATGAACGTTGAAATAAATGCTTTGAAATTCGTATCGACTTTGTAGACTCGATAAAATAATAGTTTTATTAACTTACGAGCGGATAACTGCACGTGCCTGTGGGTAAATAATCACAATATTTTGGTATTTGTAGGGAATAATTTACTTTCATACAATTTATAAAAAATTATACAAAGAATTAATATTACATGCAAAAAGCGATTTTTTACAAACATAAAGGTTTTCATACTGGCCTAAAATTTGGTGTAACTCTATAATAACTGTACAATCTCAATTAACGGCGTGCGAGTAATTAATGAACATCGCTATGTAATGTACGTGTTTAGTGAATTATCGGTTTTACGTACGTTAAATATTGCAATTACATTCCAACAATGATGCACATTCTCTAAAGTATGTGGGGCTCAAAGCGCGAGAATAAAATGACATTTTATTCGACCCTCGAAAAGTCGTGACATACAGCAGAGAAGGACTCTAGAGACTTCTTTGTCTGCTATAAATTTTTCCACGCAAAGCGATACTCAACGAGATTGTTTTTTAGATTAACTTTTCTTTGTTTTTCAAGCTTTCCAGATAGCGAATAACAGGGAAATATACATTTGGCTATGAAAAATGCATCACACAGCAGTGTCGTGTCAGACCGTAAGAACATTTTTCCGTCTTTCAAATTTAGTGTTTCAGTCTTATTTGTTTATTTCTTTGGAACTGTCTGCCTTTTTCAAGAAAAAAATAAGATAAGTAAAGTAATATAAATAAAAAGATATTAATCTGTAAGTCCGAATCAATTTAGGAAAATTTTCCTACAACAAATTTTTTTTTTAAATTTGCTGGAAATACCAGATTCGAACACGAATAAGATCTATTTTATAATTAACTAAATACTGATATACTGATATACTGAAATACTGATTTCCGATATTAGATAATTAATAATTTCCACAAATTATAACGAAATGCCGTTAACATGGTCTGATGCATCTGGGGTTTTCCGTCTGCAATGTTCTAGTTCAGTATAGAATAAAAATTTAATTAATTTTAAGAAATTATTTTAATAAGAATTAATTTATGAAGAATTTGAGTGGTTTAATGAAGGAAGGTCCTGTTACATTAAATATTTAAAGCCAGTGTATTTGGAGAGAATGTTTTTAACTTATGTAATAGTGATAAAATATACTGAACGGGAAAATTAAATATCTAATTGAAAGTCAGTGTATTTCCATGCTCGCTATTTCTAAATGTGCTAACATATTGAATCAAAATTGATTAACTTATTCTGATGAAATTTAATACGTCTTATATATAGGTAATATGTATAGGTTTAAAAACTATAGCAAATCTATTTAATTTCAATTACAAATGCAACATTGTCCCTTATTTATAAATATTGTTTAATACTTCCTTTTCTTATAAATGCAGTGGAATCAATTCATTAGTCAAATGTATTAATATATTATGTTGTATTAATTTTGAAAGGTGAATATCCAATTGGAGATTTTGGGTAGTGTATTAATGATATGCTCCTGAACTAGAACAGCTAATTTAATTATACTAAATGACATAAATGTGACAATTTTAAGAACTATATAATTAAAAGTTGCAACGACTTTTTGATAATCAGGAAAGACGTAAGGTAGTAAAGACGCTCTAGCATATGGTAGACAAAGGCCTTTGATATACCTTAGAAGAAGAGGAAACTATCCTCCTGATCCCTTCGAATTTTCGCCAGTCTCAGGGGAAGGTTTACGAGCGACCGTAAATTCCGTTCGGGGCTTGCACAGGTGCGCATCATTCTCTCCATCTATTCCATGATGCGCAACACGGTTTCTGAATGTTTTAGCTGATGGTTGCCACTCTTCAAGAAAGGTTTACACACTATAAACAAATAATTTTCTTTCGAATCACACGATCATATTATATTGCAATTTCAACTTATGTTATGGTGGAAATGAAATTTCTACATCAAAGTTTGAAAAATTTGTTTGTTTCAGATAGAAGTGCGATAGACACTCTGAGTGAAGTTATGCTTAATACTACACTTTTATTTCCTTTCATGTAGTAGCAATTAAAAATTATGTTTAGGAAGTCACTTATTTTCATCTTAAAGTTAATAAAATATCTGAAATTAGGGTTGATTTAAAATTAAAAAATCTTGCCGTACGAACAAAATCAATTCATCTGATATTAATTATAACGAAGATTAATTCGTTGCAAATTTGACAATTAATTTAGAAACCATTAAATTTCTCGGAGTTTGTAAAAGTTTTAGAGGCGTCCAAGAAGCTATAGGAATAGTGCGAGGTACTCGAGGATATCTCAACTCAGCCTCTTTTCGGCAAAAAACGTGTACGATGCCGTCGATAATCGAGAAACCGACGTGGATAGTTGGTCGTTGACCGACAGCCTCAGAGCACTCGTGCGCCATGCTAGCCTACTTTTTTTTTTTTTTATTTTTCTTCTTTGTCATTGAATCCGAGATCCTCTGTAGCGTTCTATCCGAAACACGGGGTAACCGTGTTTTCCGCGTTTCTTGCTTCCTTGTTTTTGTTCAGTTTTATTTGAAGTGTACAGTACTGTAAAAATGTTTTTCACCAAAACTATATTCATACTTTAAAGTTCATAGGTACTTTTAAAATTAAACTGTCACATAATAATACTTCTAAAAGCATAGCAATCTTAAAAAATAACATAATTTTTAAAGCTGAAGTTAATTATTACCGTTTTTAATCACCACTCGCCTCAAAAACAAAAAATGTTCAATCTTCTCGTTCGCAAAAGCGTTCCCGAAAGAGTTCAAGGGCTACTTGGAGCGTCGCTCTTGCGCAAAAGCCTCGCAAAAAAGGGTCGAAACTTTTTTTTTTTTTTTTTTTTTTGAAAAATCCAGTTTTCTTTTTGTTGCCTGAGCTGCCAACGGTGATACAAAAGCAGTAGCTGGAGTGCGCGCCTTGAAAAAAGGCGAGTCTCCTATACTATTCCATTGATTCGCGTTGCTAGTGTATATGGAGGTTCTTTGATTGGCCCGATGCAGTCAATGTACCTCGTCTCACACGTTCGCTTGTCGTCACTGGCCAAAGCCGACGACGGATCGTTGGTTTTATTGGCTGATTAAGCTTTGTTGCGATTACGGGTGCCTATGGTCTATTTTTGTAGTATTTAAAATGACCGAAATGACTTTCGATCGCCACTTAATGAAAATTATTTTTCCTGAATTCAATTTTTACTTTCTGCTATTTTCAAACTCTATTCTAATAATTATCGTATATATTATAACATTTTTAAATGAACGTTGCATATTCTGAAGAAGGGTAGCATTCAAGGAAATGTTTCGAATAGACTCGATAAAAAGAGACTAAGTAATCACTGAACTCTTTTGTAAGCATCGTAATATAGCAAAAGAGTGCACGAAAAAATCAACAACTGTTAAAAACGAAGTCTGTCTGAATTTTTAATTGAAATTTACCCAGACCTGTGGGTAGTCGCGGACCTTTGAATTACCATTCAGGAAGCAAGGAGGCCACAATTTTTCTGCGAGACCTCACTGCCTCGATCAAAAATGCATTCTCGCGGTGGGCCAAGCCTTTTATCCTAAGGACTCATGTTTCACCCGTCGAGAGGACACTTCCTTCAATAATAAATGGGGCTTGATACGCGTTAATGAGTGTCCGACGGGATTAAAAGAAAAATTCTTTGTGCACTAGGGGAAGGTGACGCACGGTGGTAAATAAATAGTCAGAATGAGAGACAGTCGTTGGAAGCAAAATCATGGGAGTGAGAGGAGTTGGAAAGTATGAATAGCGAAAGTAAGCTGAGAGAGAAAAAACCGATTGGAAAAGTGCTCTGAACAAAAATTACTATTGTCGACAATCTCGCGAGGTGAATTTTAATGAGAAATAAGAGTTTAACATAATTCTATTGTTTTACTTTTTTTTAATTTTCAGTCGATGGAAGGAATTTTTATGGTGTTACCATTTAGAAGAGCAGGTCTAGTCATGCTAAGAATATTGTCACTATCATTAAAGATGCCTGAATTATTATATGCCTATTGGATGGAAATGAGGTAGCGGCGTTCAATCATTTATGATTGATCAGGGATGAAATGACCCCAACATCGATTATTAATTTTTTTTTTAATCCATTAAAATAATTTTAAGATAAATGTGAAAATGTTATAAAACTTTATTAACATCACACATCGCTGAATTAAAGTGAACCCTCACTCGAGTGCCATTCCATTCCCACGATACAGCTGTTAAACGCAACGGTGGAATCAGTGAATCAAGTTCTTCTCTGGGAAATATTGAACATTATTATATTATTTTATGTTTATTGAGTAATACGCCAAATGCTCTCCAGATGCAGCTTGAAATCGAGATGGTCCTTATGGAATTTCAATGGGATTGCACGGCGAAATTTTATTACAGATAGTAATTTCAAGTAACTACCTCAGAATTGCGAGAAATCGCTAGAGTAATTAAAAAAAAAATGTACTACCACAGCATTAACCGAAACGGTCGTGGCTAATAATTGTTTAGCTGACGTTTTTTCCTCGCCCGCGGGGCTGGTCCTCGCAGCTCCTGGCTACGGGAGAACGAAAGGGGGCGAGAGGATCCGTCGGAAGAGGAAGGGTGGGCGGTCGGACGGACTCTGGTGTGCGTGGGTGCGTGCGAAGGGCTCGAGTGAACAGGGGTGGTGGCAGCAGCGGGTACAGCTCGGGGAGTAGAGCCGCCTGGCCAGGTTATACACCGAGTGCAGAGAGAAGAAGCTGCCACGCGCCGCGACTCCCTTCCCTCGAATGCTGGGGCGCGACGATCAATACCGGGGGTGCACGCCGCCCATACAGTCACGTCTCGCCCTTTTTCGCCTGCCTCTCTTCTTCATCTCGCGCACAAGAGGGCTCAACCATACGCGCGCCCGAGACTCCTCTCTTCGCTCCTTTTTTTTTCGTCGCCGACGTCTGCACCGTACACCCCTTTTTCCCCTTTTCACGTCTGGCCCATACCCTGTGTCCTTCTTCTCCGCGCATCCTCTTTCTTTTACGCGCGCGCCTATGAAATTTTGAGGATAGTCTGATAGGCGCGAGATTGCGGTGCGATCACCTTGATGGACTATCGCCAAGCCAGCATCGGTTGAACTGATAAGTTTCACAAGTTTCAAAATCCAAGAGAAATGATCGATCTGTGCTCCTGTTAGAATATCCTCAATTTTTCTAAGAAATCTAAACTTCATTTATAATATTTTTGAGGATGAAATTTTTAAATAATCTCGTCTCTGCTGTATTTATTCATTTTATTTGCAGAGGCTGTAGAATTATTTAAAATTATACTGATAATATTGGGTACCTGATACATTTTCCGATAATTCAAAATTCAGAATACTTTAAAAAAGAAATCATGAAATAAATTGGCTAAATGAGTGATATTTAATCTCCAATGAATCGTCTACATATTCCGCACAATCTCGTCTCTATTCAAATTTTCAATAATAGCAGATGGTAGAATGTTTGGGCGCCAATTGTCAGATCTCATTTCAGGGCGAAATTCATTGTCTTGTACAGTTGTGTGCTCTTGCATTCTCTTCTTCGTTTGACGTTTGAAATTTTCAATAGCCAAATCCCTCCTTAACCACCAAACCACTCGAACACGAACATTTCATTACGATCTCTTGAATTAGGCTCGGCATCAGTCTCGTCGATTAGAGCCGAATCGCTCCATCCCGTCAATTTCACAAAGTAGCGACTTGCATCACAAACTCCTCCGATCTTCGATACATTAACCACTTTTTCTCGTCCGTTTGTGTGACTACACCTACGGAATCTGGACCCCCAAGGCTATTGGTACGTTCAATAGGGTGGATGGTGCGGGGGGAGGGGCACTCGGACCGCTAACGCGTGCTCAATCATCTCATCGACGGCGGATCGTGTTCCTTCGTAGTTGCTTTTGTACGCTAGTGAGCCGCCGACTCTGGGTGGCTTCCTGCAATTCACGGGAATTGCAAACAACACGGTGACGCTGACGTCAATCTCAACCCTTAAAAAATATTTAAAATTGGGGTGGATGCGGCTTCTGTTTTCTTCAGACGTTTGATCTTGCATGATAATTTCGATAATTTTGCGGCCGCAGACAATATTTCGAGTTAAGGCTTGCACAGAACTGTTAAAACTAAGCAATTGGCTTTTTCTGGCAATAATTACAAAATTTCTTCCTACTGATTAAATTAAAGAGGATATGATTTAAGTTATAACAGTCTTAATATAATAGATTTCTTAATTATTACTTAACTATTATGCAATATAATGCATAGCATATTAGTAATAACATAGTGGACAGAATAAAGCTTAAAAATACATTTGAAAACTTAATGAAGTCATAATAGAGCGGCAAAATCATGACCCTTGATCAACGTCACTTCAGCGCATTCGGATTAACGTGTTTCGCCCTGTCAGCACCGGCGCGCGTCGCATTATGCAAACTCTAATGTCGAGCGAGAGCTAACGAATTAAATTTGCCGACGAACAAATTTCCATTATTATCCGCGTTCAAAATTTGCAGTTCCTACCCCGGCAGGATTCTGCCTTGTTGTTTCTAACCTAAATAGACCTTAAATCTCATTAACCAGCTCCCGCGAGTGCCTTTTACATTAATCAACTTGCAAGTCTGTGCTTATCTGTAATATAAATCTCGAGCGCAAACCCCGTTTTTCTCTATTATTCTTCCACGATGAAACCTTCAATGTTACCGTACGAAAGAGCCAGAGTTAAAAATCTAGATTTTTTTAAAAAAAAAAACTAGAGGTAAAAGGGGCAAAAGTATTTTATATGTATGGCTTGAACCGTGTGTGTGTGTGTGTGTGCGCGCGCGCGCGCGCGTGCGTGCGT